>JALQSN010000251.1:0-71754 GCA_023690525.1 Holotrichia oblita
ATACCTTTAGTTTGAAGTACATACTCCATTTAATGAATCCCCTTCCTGTTTTTTATGTGTATAACGTGATGAGCTTTATATACTTTCAAAAAGCTGTTTCTGCGACGACGAATTCACGTTAGCATATCCGACATCCGTTAGTTAATGCTTTTTTGCGACAAGGACTGCCGCAACTATATGGCCACTATTGCAACTATACCGATTATCCACCACAGCATGACATTCTTCCTCCCCTTCGTTTATATGTGTGTTGACTATTCATGCTTATAAGTGCCGTCACGGTCGTCATTTCGGGCATACCATTAAGGGTTAGGCCGGAACCGCTAAAAGAATAGGTGACGATGATTTCTGCTCCAACCTCCGCATCAAAGTTATCCCATTCATATTGGATGACTTTGAAGGAACCGTTTTTACCATCACCGTCAAACGACTTGAGTTTATAATAGCCGCCTTCGCCGGAATAGTTAGAATAGCCAAGTACGGCTACACCGCCTGCACCTCCGTCTGAATCTAAATAAATCCATTTAGACCCATTTGACCATTTTCCCATAGACCATACCGAAGGCCATTTTGCTTCGCCTCCGTCACTTGGCATAAACCATACCCATGCAAGCCCGATTATTACTGCAACAGCAATAATTCCCAATCCGTAAAACTTGTTATTCTTCATTTAAGAAACATCTCCCTTCAACTTTGTGTGCCCATTATGCAAAACTGTTGTAAACCAAATGTCAAATTAATGTTAAAAAAATATTAAGATTAAAAAATTTGAAAAATAAAAAGAAGATGTGCTTACCAATATCAACATTGGTAAGTACATCTTCTAGGGGCAGTCGAACTATTTTTTCAATTTGACCGTAAATGTTGTTCCTTTCCCGGCCTCACTGTCTACTGTTATAACACCGCCTAGTATGTCTATAATTCTTTTAACAAGCGCCAGACCCAAACCATTTCCTTGCTGTGAGTGCGATGTATCTCCTTGATAGAACTTATCAAAAACTCGCCTCTTTGTCACTTCGTCCATACCACAGCCATTATCCGACACCGCAATAACAAGAAACCCATCTACGTTTTTTAATGTCAATGAAATCAAACCGCCCGGCTCCGTGAATTTTATTGCGTTTGAGATAATATTGTTCCAAACTATTTCCAGCATATCCGCATCATAGCTTATGATCTCTTCCTCTGGCACATCCGCAGCAAACGATATGTCTTTATTGACCCATAAATCCTCAAAAGAAATAATTGAGCGCCGCAGTTGCTCACTTAAATCGTAGGGCGCAGCCTCCGGCATAATTTCTTGATTCTCCAGTTTGTTTAGCTTCAGTATATTTGTAACCAATGCTGATAACTTTTCCGCCGCATCTACAATAATAGCGGCGTATTCCTCTTTAGTTTCATCAGATAAAGAATCGCTCTTTATGGATGAAGCATAACTCTGAATAACATTTAACGGCGTTTTTATTTCGTGCGATACATTGGCTATAAAATCCTGCTTCAAAGGTTTCAATACTTTCAAGCTCCCTTGCCATTGTATTGAAGTCATCTATCATTACGTCCATATAGTCTTTTTTTCCGTCCTTCCGCAAAGGGGCAATACGCACAGAAAGGTCTGCGCGACCCGCCGCGCCGCATCGCACAGACGGAGTAAAGGACGGTTAATTGTATAATGCCTTATTATACCGATTATACCGACTATGACAACTGTAGTCAGTAGGAGGAACGCAAAAAAGAGAGCGGCTGCCAATTCGGATACAAAAGATTCGTCCACAATGATAATATTGAACATTACGTTGGTTTCGACAGCTAAAAACAAAAACAGTATCACATAGTATTTTAATGATATATGCTTTGTGGTAATTCTTGGGTCTTTTTCGTTCATTTAATCACCGCCTTGTAGCCAAGTCCGTGAACCGTGATGATTTCAAAATCTTTTAAGCCTCCGAATTTCTCACGCAGCTTGTTAATGTGTACATCTACCGTTCTCGGAGTGCTTTCGGTATCAAGACCCCAAAATTCGTTCATTAACTGGATTCGGGTGAAGGTTCGTTTCGGATATGACAGAAGTTTAAACAGTATGTTAAACTCTTTTACAGTAATTGGAATTTCTTCATCATCGACGCTTACCGTCATTTCATCGGCATTCAAGGTTACACTGCCAACTCTCAACTTTTTCGTTTGCAATTTTTGCCCTTCGCAACAATGCGCCTACACGCAGCAACAATTCAGCTAAATTTATCGGTTTAACCATATAATCGTCAATACCTATGCGAAAGCCTTCCTGCATAGCGGATATATCGTCGCGGGCGCTCATAAACAAAATCGGTATTGTTTTATCCTGTTCCCTTATTGACGAGGCAAATTCAAATCCATCTATTTGAGGCATCATAATATCCGAAATAATCAAGTCAATCATATTATCGACCATCTTATCAAAGGCTTCTGCGGCGTTTTTACATCCCATCGCATGGTAGCCGTTGTCAGTTAGCTTGGCGCATACGATATTATTAAATTTAATATCATCTTCAACAACCAGTATGTTTAACATAATAACATTCTCCTTTTCAGTGTTTGTCTATATTTGAGTTCCACCCAATTTTATTTTACAGCATTGTTGTTAAGAAAATGTTAAATATATGCCAATTATACGCCCTCAAAGCCATAAATGTCTATTTTTCGATTTATATTTGATTTATCTCATTTGAGAATCAATTTAGGTAAATATTCAATCCTCTGTTGCTCTTATTGGAGTCATCGCCGATTAGTATGGGTTGGAGTATTACATTTAGCTTTGACATACTCCATAAGCTCTTTGTGCTTTTCGCTGAATCCGCAATCGTCGCCTACGCACAAAGTCCGTGTGCGGTGCCATTGACTGCCCGGCAGCATGAGCCTTACTGTTTCAATGAACTTAGGGCTGTTAACACAGGAGTACAATAAAAAGTAGTCATCTTTGGGAATTGCCCCGACTGTTTCAAAAGTATCCATATTAAAAATATGAAAATATTCCGCCATTTTTATCACTCCATTCTGAACGCATTAAGGCAGAAGCATATTTCACCGTTTGAGACAAGTGATATACTTTCACAAAAATCATTGATTTGCGTCAGTGAAAAAAACTTTCTGCCCGTAATCATTGAAAAAAGCGATTATACTTGTATCGCTTTCAAAATATTCGCTGCCATCTTCGTTGTTCTCATAAAACCGCCTGCCAATACCAAAGATACTGGTTTTGTTCAATACATCAGTGTTAGTGATATAGCATTCAAAACGGTACATGTCGGTAAAGCAGTATCCTTGATCATCCGTATTGATATAGATGCCCATTCCCGACTCTTCAGCAGTATAAACGATGAAAATACCTTTATACTTTTCGAGAGCAAGGCAATTTTCCAACCAACGTAGTTTCTATTTCGCATATTTCGCCCCTACAGCTAAAATTATCAGCATTCATACCGTGTTCTCTAAGACGGTACATAAATATGCACCATCCTTTTTTGCCAGTTTCGATTAGCTTATTTCTGAGTTTTTCGAGTTCAGATAAGCATGTATCATCCTCGGCAATAAAAGCTACACTGTTGCTGCACCAATTCGGCATAAGACTATCTTCCTTTCAACAATTTTAAGCCACAGCATAATTTAATTTATAAACACTGTAACAGCACGAAGTGGATTGCTCCCTGTGTTCATAAATTTTGGCTCTGATACGCTCTTTCCGGTTTAATTGAAAAGTATCTGCATTCTATTTGTGCCTTAGCCGGTTTACATCCATTCTCATAAAGGCATTCGCCCAAATCATCAGGGTCATTATTGCAGGAACATTCACCAAAATCCTTGTAGTAAATACATATACCTTCTCTATCCTTTTTCTGCTTTTGCATATTAAGTATCGCTCCTTTCCAAAATAAAGAAGGAGAGAATAAATCCCTCCTTATAACTCATTAGTTATTCATTCATTTTTTTACGGAACAAATAATCGTCCACTCCTTTGTACTTTTCATCCCAAACAAGGCTGCGAACGGAAAATCCCATTTTGCTTGCCAAATTCAACAATTTTTTGCTTCCGGCTGCCACATGAGGGTTTGTTTTTTTATCCATATCATAAGCCTCAACGATTTCCCTAACGCCTGTTAGTTTCAGGACTTCAAAAGCCGGTTGAAAGGAACGGTATTGATTTGCTCCTGCAACAGCCAAAAAAGATTTACCTGACAGGTGATGGGCTATATTTGCTTTCATTGCGCCTTCCGTGACATACAGTGTAAAATCATCCGGATTTCCTACGAAGTGTACAGGACTTCCAGCTAACGTGCCTTCGGGCTTGTTGGAGCTTGAGAACCACATATATTTCATTCCGTCAAATGGCCGGTCAAGGCGTATCTGCATCCCTTCAATGTATCCTTCAACAGAACGTACAGGAACCAATATTCCGGAACATTTGGAATTGAAGTTTACATTCCATGTAAGCTCCATCTTTATAAAAACCGGGTATACCGTTTACCTCGCACCCATGCTTTAATAGTTGTTCTGTTATTTTCCCATATCTTAAAGCTGGTACTGATTTATAACCACCGGTTTTTATGGCATCTTCCGATAAGCCGCGTTCCAGTAAATTGCCTTTATGAGTTTCCGATAGGGATAACATTGATAGAAGCATGGTAAAAGTTTCGTGCCTCTTATCAATGTCAATCGGCTGCTTAGGTTCGAGAATTTCTTTTTTCTCCGGCTTTTTGTAGTCCGGAGAATCGAAACCCGTGTGAAGCAATTGATTGACTTCCCTGTAAGCTTCCTTGTATCCAGATTATGAAGTTCTGCGTAGAGCTGTATCATACCTCCGGATTTATCACAGTAATTGCATCTGTAAACATTCTTTGTTGAATTAACATTCATTTTACCCGTTTTATAATTGCAGAATGGACAATCCACATACCAATTGTTTGAGTAGCGCCGCCGGACTGTCATGTTTAACAGTCCGACGACATCATATATTGTAAAAGGGAAGGCTTCCATAAAGTTCCCCCTTTCATGGTTTATCCAGCTTGATTCATGGCTGCATTTATAAGCACGGTTGCGCCTGCCCGTAAGGTATTATCGTTTCCATTGTAGGACTTGATGTACCATTCGAGAGCGCCCGGTTTTTCAATCGCTAATTGCCCAAGGCTTTTCCCTCTGTGAAGGCCTTGAGGGACTGTGATGTTTTTTGCCTCTTCCAAGGTCATTACCTTCACAATTTCTTCAACGGGTGTAGTAGAATCATACTGTTGTTTCGGAGATTCCTGCTCCGGCTGTTTTTGTGCCGGATTTCCGGTTTCATTTGATTTTTCCGGCTGCTGCTGCGTATCTGCAGGATTAGCTGGCTGTTCTTTCGTGTTTAAATCGGTTTCATGCCGCTCTTGAGGCGCTGGTTGGCTTTGGACTGTCGGCTGAGATGCCGGTACTCCTGAGCCTGATATTTCCGGGCTTTCATTTCCTGTAAAATCACATAACTGAACGCCAAACCCCGCGTCAGCAAGTGCTTGTCCCGTGGCCAGTATTTCCGCCGTTTCAAGGCAGTTATGCTTACCGGAGTCATCATTCTGAGCATAATTGATTTGCGCGAAAGCATTTGCGACATAATCATTTACGCCATCCTCCCTATTGATATAAACCCTGGTTTCTACAATAGCCACCTGCTCTGATAACTGCATAATGGTTTTAGTAATTTTGCCAAGAGGGTACTTTAGCCTGAACCAAAGCTTTCTATATTCGACATTCAGGCGCATACTGTCCTCATTGGATTCTGGAACGGCCTTACTTAAAAACTCGGACGGGTTAAAACCTTCAACAGCGTTTAACGCTCCGATAACAGGTATTTTATTTATGATAAGATGTTCATTCATTTGGGTTCGCTCCTTTTATATGTTTTAGAAACAGTCTTTGACTGCGTTTATAACCGATTTTAATTTCGGCAACATTGCCCTTTATACAAAACAAAGGCACATGCAACCATTATTGATTGCTTGTGCCTTTCTTAACTTATTACAGCTTACCTTTTGTTTTCACTAAGCGCAGTATATTTCCTTTCATAAGTATCAATAATCCTCTGGGCAAGCAGCGTATTCCGTTTATCCGTATCGTTTTTGTGGATAGCCATAAACAACGCCTTTTGCTCCCCAACCAAGACAACTTTTTTCTTTGCTCTTGTAATGGAATTGTAAATCAGATTACGGCGGAGCATAATGTCGGAAAAGCTGCTCAATATAGGAATAATAACAGTGTCATACTCGGATCCCTGGCTTTTGTGGATTGTCATTGCGTAGGTATGTTCAATTTTGTCCATGTCCTCTGAATAATAAAAAACAACCCGATCATCACCGAACTCGATTTTAACCATAGAGGTTCCACTGTCATCCTTAACAATATCTGTAATAAAGCCAATATCCCCATTAGAAACATCACCTTTATTTTTAGTCTGTATTACCTTGTCGCCAATTCTGAAAACCCGTTTCCCAACCTTAAAATCAGCGTTACCTAACTGCGGCGTTTATCAGTTGATGCAAAGCAATATTCAACGCTTGCGAACTTGATTCGCCGCGAGTTCTGAACGGAGTCAATATCTGCACATTTTCAATCCCTTTTTCTCAATCGCCTGCATATACAGCGTTTTGATAATGTCTGAAGCATCAACATCATTATCGCAATAGACCAAAATCCGTTGGCCATATAACAGGTTGGTGGAATTGTTATTGATTTCATGTGCGTTTATGGCAATCCTGCTTGTTTCGGCCTGCCGGAATACAACGTCGGCTTTCAGACCGGAATTCGGGAACAGTTTATCAATTCCCTGAATACATTTCCGGCGCCGAATTTGGGGAGCTGATCAGCGTCCCCTACAAGAAGTACCTTTGTATTTGTCCTGATCCGCTTAAACAGTTCATGGCAGAGCCACATATCGACCATGGAATATTCATCTACGACAATAAAATCATAAAACAAAAGGCCGTCGTCTGAATTATCCTCGTTTTGTGCAGCGTTTGAGCGTCCGGGAAGCCGGTGCTTTCGGACATTCTTCTGCTTGCCCTGCCTGTAGGCGCTGTAAGCAAAATCTTTTTGCCTTTAAATATCTGTTTATATACATTCAGAATAACCTTTAAAACAGTAGTCTTACCTGTTCCAGCCTCTGTAATGATGGAGATATTACTTGAGAAGCAGGTTTTAACCGCTTCCTTCTGCATATCCGACAACGTAATTTCAAGCTCTTTTGAGCCTTTTCAAGCTCTGCGGATATGGATTTTCTCTCCGGTTTCTTTATGGCAATACCGGCGATATATTCCGCCGCGTTACATTCCCACTGATATGCTGTTGCTTTATATATCATGTCGCCGTCAATTGTGATTTTCAGCCGCATGTCGTAGGATTGTAAACAGTCTTTGATAGATTGCAAACCGACGACTTCGCCGGGGAAACCTTCATTTAAGAGTGCATAAGCTTCCTTTATCAGCTCATTTGTCTTTAAGAACACATGCCCTTTAACCGTTGCTTCATCGAGAGCATACATAGCAGCCCCTTGTATCCGCAGCAGATCATCCGGCTTACAATTGACACTTCTTGCGATAGCATCAACCGTCTTAAAGCTAAAACCTGAGATATTACATAGTTCAAAGGGGCGGTTATATAAAACATCCATTGTTTCCGCACCAAATTTGCTATGTATTTTCACAGCCTTTTTAACGCTTATGCCGTATGGCGACAGGAAGCTTACAATTTCTTTCATTGCGGCATTAGCCTGATGAGAGTCAACAATGACCTTTAGCTTGCCTTCCGTGATTCCGTTCATTTCAAGAAGCTTTTCCGGCTCGTTGTCCAGAACATCAAGGGCATTTGTACCGAACCGCTTTACAATTTCCTTCGCAGTTTTGGGGCCGATGCCTTTAATCAATCCAGAAGACAGATAACCGATAAGCCCCTCTTTTGTTTTTGGCAGAATCTCTGTAAAGCTTTCAACGGAGAGTTGAAGGCCGAATTTAGACTTTATCCATGTCCCGGTCAATTCAACTCCTACGCTGCTTGATTTCGGCAGGTAGTATCCGATAACAGTAAAGTGTATTTTATCACCGCAATGCTTGTTTCTAGCCTCTTTAGGAATTGATTTATCCGTTGAAGAGTATACTAAAACATTGTAACCGGATACCGCATCGTCAAATATAGTTCTTTCGTATTTACCGAGCATCAAAATCTATCAACCCCTCTTAAAAACACGCATTTATCCAAGTTGATGATATTGGCTTTAAAAATAGGCATTTTCAGCCTCGCAGCCATTTCAATCTCGGCTTCCATTCCTGATGTAACATTATCGCCAACGTATACCAGCGTCACATAGCGACAGGTATTTTATACCAAACTCCAAGGCCAACAGCCGTTCGCCAGATACGTTATCATCCAAAATCTCCGCCAAATAAGCGTGAGGGGCTACCGCTTTACATCTTAGAAAGGCACCAATAAGGAATGAAATAGGGTGTCCGCCGCTCGAGTTGTAAAAGTTACAATAAATTGATAGGATAAGTTTAGAGAACTGGTACACTACAGAGCACGTGGAGGTGAGTGGTGAAACGGCATGCCGTTAACCCGTATTTTTATAAGTAGCCGGATTGCCCGTTCAAGCACCAATAAGTAGGACACCAAGCCTGTAAACTTATCATTGTAAAGACATTACTCCGAAGTAGGGTTAATAACCCTAGCCGGAACTTTAGCAGGGCATCCAGTCAATGCCATTTCTCAAACAAAAAGATGAGGTGAGTTCAAATGGCAAACGCCATTGAAATTGTTTACCCTGTGTGCTGCGGAATAGACGTTCACAAGAATTTTCTTGTAGCGTGTATTGCTACAACTAATGAGTGCGGACAAACCACCCATTTGCTTAAACGCTTTTCTACGAATACGGGAGATTTGCGTAGATTAGCGGCTTGGCTCGCACTCTTCAATTGTAGGGATGTTTGTATGGAATCAACAGGTAAGTACTGGATTCCCGTTTTGAACATCCTTGAAGAAACTTGCAATGTTTGCCTGACGCATCCCAAGTATGTCAAGGCAATTAAAGGTAAGAAAACCGACAAAAAAGATGCAAAACGAATTGCCGAACTGTTTAAGTGTGATTTAGTGCGTTCTAGTTTTATCCCGCCTGCTGATATTCGGCAATTGCGTGACCTATGCCGATATCACAATAAACTAACCTATATGACCATTTCTGAAAAAAACCGTGCGCAAAATTGTCTCACAATTTGTAATTTCAAGCTTGACGCTGTTTTTTCAGATGTATTTGGCAAAACGGCGACTCGTGTGTTTGATAAATTTATTGAATGCGGTAACTCAGATTTTGATATCGCACCGCTAATTGACAAACACTGTAAAACTACGGTCGAAGAAATCAAAGAAGCTCTCGATGGTGAACTTTCACTAGCCCAAGCCGAAAAACTTAAATTTATTCGACAACATATGCGGAATATAGAGGCTCTCAAGGAAGAACTTGAACAACTTATTCTTAAACTTGCTGCAAACTATCAACCTTTGATTGAATTGCTGATAACCGTTCCGGGTATTAGCTCCACTTTAACAGCTATTCGTATTTTAGCTGAAATTGGCGCTGATATGTCCGTGTTTGAAACGTCCAAACAGCTTTGTTCATGGGTTGGTTTAACTCCGCAAAATAATGAAAGTGCCGGTAAAAAGAAAACAACCCGTATTTCACGTGCAGGAGCTTACTTAAAACCGCTTTTAGTTCAGATTGCTCTTGCCGTGAGTAAGTCTAAAAAAAATCCCGAACTAAGTGATAAGTATTTAGCTCTTAAAAAACGTCGTGGACATAAGAAAGCCGTTATTGCTATCGCTCGCAAACTTTTGACTGCGATTTGGAATATGCTTAACAAAAATGAACCTTACAACGCTGAACTTTACCACAAGGTTGACAAGCCGCCTATAAATCGTTTGCTTACTCCCGAGCAAGCGTTTGCTCTCTTGCGAAGTAAGGGTTATCAGATTTTTGAGCCAAATCCCGCCTTCTAATTTACACTATCAACCTTCCATTATATGGCAGCTTTTAGCTGCTAGCTTTGCTATGCCCTTTAACAGCGTTTTTCATATCATCCAGAATCGGAGCGTATAGCTTTTTCAGCTTGCTTTCCATGTCTTTTGATTGCCTGTCCAACTTGAGCTTTTCTTCATGCAAGGCCAGATATTCTTCGATAGCTTTTTGCATGTTTTACATTAAGCATAGTCAGGGATGAATCGCTGTTATTTCCGTAATGTCTACGGATGCTTTCCAAAACCAAATCTCCGCTTTCCGTATAGGGAGGCGGAATTCTTTTCTGAACATGCTCCTCCCAGAAGTATTGCTCCTGGTCAATTATGTTTTGCTCAAAATCCAAATCACGCTCTATTGGCCGATAGAGAAAATCGTTTTCGCTATTGCCCATTAAGCAGGCAATATAGGCGAAATCAATATCCAATACCGCCATATAATGACGCACCTGCAATTCATAGTTAAATGGAATACCGTCATTCTCCCACTTGTCCCTGCTATGTTGGCCGGTTGTTTTAGTTTCAAGTATGCCGATTTTTCCGTTTGGAAGTACAATGAAAAAATCGACATCGGCAAGCATAAACTGGTGCACAGGATGCCTAAACATCTTGTGTACGGGGAATATCTCAAGATCAGTTACCAACGAGAAAATTTCTCCGACAAAGGACTCAAGCCTGTTGCCGTATTCCTTCGCAATCCAGTTGTCATTTTCTTCAATAGCCGGTTTTTCACCAATCTTGTTGTAATACAGGTCACGGGTGGTAGAAAAGGGCGACAGTCCGAAAACTGTCGCCGCATCTGATCCCCCAATACCGAGTTTCCTATATTCGAGCCATTCATCCCTTGTAATTTTGTCAGTCTCAACAATCGTCAGAGCTGAAGTTTCAAATTCCATAAGATACCTCCTCTAAAGAGATGCTTTTGACATAATCCAAACAATTATTTTTGGATATATTCATCAGCCCCGATTTCAGTATTCTGATTACTCTTTTTAATGCTTACTGAATACTCAGCCATCAATGCGGCGGTATCAGCAGGCAGAGTGCCGACAAATGTGAAGTAAGCCTTAGAGTACACAATGCCGTCGCCGTTTTGGTCTTTCTTTAACTGTACTTTCGTAACAGCCTGAAAAGGACGGCAGCCTTTCTTCATGACAAGCACCTGAAGGTAATCCTTCAAGTTTTTCAGGCTGGTTGGCGGCAAGGTCAGTATCATTGGCATCATTTCACCTGATCTGAGCAGGTAGACGCGGTGCATATTTTTACACGCTTTGCCCTTCCCGTCGCTGCCGAAGGCGTTAAACTGGCAACCGGCGCAATCTGTCACTTCTCCCTGCTGGTCGATTCCGGTTTTACCGTCAAAGCTTGAGCAATCCGGATTTTCATTGGCTCCGTTGTATTTATCTGCCCAATAAGCGTTTACGGGGTGATGGTTGACGATAACGCCCTCCAGTTCCGTTGCCAAATCGGGTTTATCCGGGCTTTCACCGGGAAGCTCAAATACAAGTCCGCCGCCTGAAGGAATTTTTATCTTGTCCAAGACAGGAGCGCCAAGACCGTCAAGTTCCTCACTCAATGCCGAAACAGCGCTGCCGTTGAAACCAAGTTCAAATTTGCCCATTGTCATAATTTCAGAATTACTCATAATAATCATTCTCCTTTGAATTTTATATTTGCCTTATGGCATGATTCCATAGTGATTGACAAAACCTTTCTTCTTACCAAACCATTTCTCCCGCTATATCATAGTCGTGCCAACGGATACTCAATGCTCTTGCCACGTTTTCTTCAGCTTGAGCAATTTTAGAGCCGGGAGCGCCTTCGCACTGCAGCATGAATATAATCTGGCTGATGCCATAATACAGGTCATGTGCGGTACAGGGATCCATTCCGTTAATTGCCTTAAACTGTTCGATAGCTTCCATTGCGAGCTTCTTAGGAATACCGATGCGCTTCATCACGCCGGCCATGCAGTTGACAGGGTTTCTCACTTCCACTGTAATCAGCTCCTTTAATTTGCCGATTGCCAGTGAATACTGTGAGTAGATACCCTCAAGTTTCTCCTGAAACTTTTCAAGATTGGCGCCATTGCGGTGATCCAGCTTTAATGGGCTGCCGAGGGTAATAATCCTTGACTCACTCCCTAAGAAAAGTATTGGATACAGGTTCGCGCCACTTATCCCAACGTCAGAAGTAGTAAGGCGCAGCGCAGGCTTGATTTCTTCATGTTCCATTCCGTGAGCGTCTAAAAAGTCCACATAGGTTTGAACCAGGTCACCGCTGTTCGTTAATTCCCATAAGGCGGTAACGATAGAATGTTCATAGGACGCTCCAGCAAACTTGTAGCCGGGGAAATTACTCTCCAACCAATCACCGGTTATCTGGAACAGCTCCGGAATTTCCAGGATGGAGTAAGAATTATCTCCGCTGTGAACCGCCGAAATTTTGTCCTCTGAAAAACGGATCAGCGATTTTCCATTTGCCACCTGAATACAGTCATTCAGTATCCGGGCTAATATGGGCTTCTTTACTTTGCGTAAAGCCGCGCCGGAAATGTTGGCTCTTTCCAAGATGGTTTTGAGGGCTGTTGAGCGGACAGGATGATATGTGCCTTCAATCTCCGCTACCAATGAGGTATTTGCGAAGGTGTCGGACATCATATCGTGTTTGCCTGTTACGTCAAATTCCTTCTGAAGCATACCGGCTATAGAGCTGCCATCTTCCAAACCGTGAAACCAGATGTTTTTTGTTTCGTTGGTTTCCCAGCTCGCGTTGTTCTCCCTTTCCCCTTAAAAATTGCAGGAAGGGCATTTCATCGGTAAAACATTTGTTGAAGCTGTCTTTGTACATTGCTTCAGTCATTGCGACTCCTCCTTCTAATTTCTATTTCCAAAAGCACAAGGCTTTTTTGGCAATAAAAAAAGCGAGGACAATAACAAACGCAAACCGTGTAATACGGTCGTTTTATTATCATTCTCGCTTTATGTACGGTTCCCCGTAAAACAAAAAACTACCACACCCAAAAGGCGTAGTAATCCCTATACTGTGTACAATCTTAACTGTGTGTGCAGCAAAGCCGATAATCAGGCGTTACCTTAAAGCACAAAAATCAATTTACATTTACAATCATAACACTATATATGGTATGTGTCAATAAAAAATGCACAATATATTGAGTTGTGATTAAGCTGAAACGCAATGTTTATCTTTGTCATATACTGTTGTATATGGGGGCGTTCCGTGTGACGGATGACAAAATTTTTGTAAAGGAGATTGAACTTAAAAACGAAATAAGCTATAGGGATACACCTGTCCTAAAATATTCAATTAGGTATCCGCACTTCACATCAAGTATATTTCAATATTTTATAAGCAGATTGAACCGATATTACTGCGCTCAAGCCTACTCTTTAGTCAGGTATTGTGAAGGTAAACTTTGTAATCATGCGGTACTGCTCTATAATGATTCAATTGCCAATGGCTTTACATTTCACGGATACGAATTTACGTTGAAATACAAAGTTTCCTATAATCAAGACTACATGATTTCGCTATATATTGACCAATTCCAATATGCAGGCGGCGCAACGTATAAAGCTTCTAAAAGTTGGAATGTGAAGAGCGGCTGGGAAGTTAGATTGAACGAGCTATTTGACTAACAGTTCCTACTACCTAGCCTGTAACGGACTTGCACCGTCAAGCTGTTGCCCATGCCGGGCGTACTATAAAAAGGATGTCATTGCATCTGCAATCACATCCTTCAAGTAAATGTTAAGAATAACCTTGATTTAAATACATAAAGTCTTTGAGCTTCTTTTATTGCTCATTAGGTGTAAGCATTCTCTTATCTTTTTAATCTGAATTTGGCAACCGTATTTCTGAACAATTCAGCTTGGCTTGATAATTCTTCAGCCGAGGATGCACTTTCTTGGCTTATGGTCGTATTAGTCTGCGTTACTTGGGATACTTGCACAATTTTCTCATTTATCAGACTGATACTTGATGCTTGCTCTTTTGAAGCCTCGGTAATCGCATTGATATAATTAGACGCTTCTAATATATAGTCTACAATAACATTCAACCCTTCTGACGTCTCATGAGCAACCTTGACGCCTTCCGAAGCTTTTTGGGCTGACCCTTCTATTAAAGCACTCGTATCTTTGGCTGCAATTTGTGACCTTGCCGCAAGATTTCTTACCTCCTCTGCAACAACTGAGAAGCCTTTGCCGTGTTCTCCTGCTCTTGCGGCTTCAACAGCAGCATTTAAAGCCAGCAGATTAGTCTGAAAGCAATATCCTCAATAACCTTAATGATTGTTGATATATTCACGGACGCTTTGTTGATTTCTTCCATCGCTTTCAATAATTGCTTCATCATTTGCGCTTCTTTTTCAATATAGCATTTTGCATCTGACATAACTGTATTGACTTTTGAAGCGGTTTCTGCATTTTTATTGGTTCTCTTTGCCACTTCCTCTATGGTCGCATTCAAATCTTCTACGATTACGGCTTGTTCAGAAGCGCTCTGAGACAAAGCGTAGCTTGTGCCGGATATTTGCCTTGAACCAGAGGCCACCTGTTCGGTCGATGCATTAATATCAGCAAGTACACGGTTGAACGTATTTATAATCATATTTATCGAGTCTTTTATTTGGCTAAAATCTCCAATGTACTGCCGTTCAATTGATATGTTCAGGTTTTGTTCTGACATTTCGTTCAGAACCTCACTGATTTCTTCAATATAAGAAGTTATAGCCGCTTGCGTTGAATTGATGGACTCTTTTATGATTACAAAATCGCCTTTATATTCACTCTGTATTTTTGCGCTCAAATTACCGTTTGCCATTTGGTTGAGAACAGACTCGGATTCCTTTATCGGCTTGATTACCGCATTCAGTAAGTTATTCAACTCCTGCGCTAAAATGTTCCAGCCGCCTTCAAATTTATCTGCTTCAATTTTCTTTGACAAATTCCCTTCGGATGCAGACACAGCAAGTGCACTAATCTCAGTATTTAGTTTTTTAAAGGTAGTACGAAGTTTTTCCAGCGTAATAGTATTACTCTCTTTTTTACCCGGAAATTTCCGCAGACTCATTTCAAAATTACCCGAACCAAATGCGGAAACAGTGGTCATAATTTCATTTGTTTCTTTTACATATTCAGCAACCATTTTGTTCACACTTTCGGCCATAATATTATAAGCCCCTCTAAAATTCGAGCTTTCAATAAAAGCCTCGTTATCTCCTGCGCTTTGCTCATCAGCCATTTGTTGCATACTTGAAATTAAATTATTCAAGGTTTCTGTTATGTATGCAAAGCTATTGGCAAGAAGCCCGATTTCATCTCTATTCTTAATGTTCGCGCCAACATTAAGGTCGCCTTCCGCCAGACATTTGCCTAAATGCGTGAGTGTCTTGATGGGACGGCCTAAAGAGCGTTCCAGATAAATTCTTGATATGATGAAAAATACGAAATTAAACAATATTACTACTAACGCTATTTTAACGCCGAAACGATTGATCTCATTTATAACTTCACCAATGGGAATATCTGCTCCGATAACTCCAACTATATTACCGCTTGAGTCGAATATTGGCTTAAAACCTGAAATAAGAGTCCCATATTCGTCCGAAGTAGATTCGATCGTCGTTGCTTTACCGGTGGCAAAGGTTTCCTCCGCTCCGTAACCCTCAATCGGGTCTAATGACCCAAAACTGTCTTCACCTTCCGCGTCTAGGATATATCTGTAATTTACACCATCGCCATTATCAGCAATTGTATACAGATACTCTAATTCCGTATTCTTCCTTACACTTTCAATAAAAGGCTGAATTTGATAGTAATACTCCGTTTTTTCGTTACTTGAGACAATCTCGGAAAATTTATCGCCGTCGATATTTGCCGCAACAGCCTCAGTTATGTTAAGGACAGCATCCGATTTGTACCTTACACAGTCCTTTCTATAAACAACATAACTGAAAACACCAATGGAAATGGAGCAGAGCATTACCATTAGAACTATTAATACCGAAATTTTTGCGCTAATGGATAAGCCCACGGTGCTAAGATTCTTTTTCATCATTATCACTAATTGCCTCCTTCTATCCTTAAAAATTTCCATTCAATTTATTTAGTGTGTATCAAGTATAACGCATTTGATGTAACATTCATACAACTAAAACAATCAATACCTATCAGTATATCATGTTCAAAAATTTTATTAAAGCATTGCTTTCTGCATTCCTAAAAAATTATAGCAGAAATATCTTCAAAGAAAGACTGCATCTCGCATACAGCAAATTGCAAAAAATCGGAACACGATATGCATGGAACAAATTAAAATCCGTGACAAGAAATTGTCTTGTCACGGATTTATAAACATTAATTATTTTAGCGTGGTTGAATAATAGGTTCTTTATCTGGATCAGGCGGTGCTATTGACCTAGTTGGATTCTTTGGCATATGCTGATCTGGATTCATTGGATACTCTCTTTTTTCGATAATATCAAGCATTTTTGCCATATCTGACACTGTTACAGTGTTTTCAGGTTTAAAGAAATTTTTGTTAAACCCTGTCATAATATCAAAATAGCACAATTTTGAAATAGCATTATACGCGTTGCTCGTTAGCAAGACATCTTTGAATGATATTGTGTGAAAATCAATCGTATCCGGCAACACTAAAACACGTTCTAAAATAACCGCTAAATCGTCCTTTCTAATGTTGTTGTTGGGATAGAACATATTATTAGCTTCTCGTAGTATACCGCGCCGTTTAAGGGCATTGATCTGACCTTTGCCCCAATAATTTACAGTATCGGAAAAAGTGCCACCATCCGGCTCGGGCTTCAAATTAGTTAATTCCGACAATACAACGGCAACTTCGCCGCGTGTCAGTGTACTTGATGCTGTAACTATTCTAGTATTACCATTTTCATTTAGCGCATAAATGATTTTTTCCAGATTCGTCTTTGGTATGGGTGTTGGTGTCGGTGTAGGCTCCGGTGTAGGTATCGGTGTAGGTTCTGGCGTAGGTGTAGGAATGGGTTCCGGTGTAGGAGTAGGAGTAGGTTCAGACTCCGGCTCTGGAAGGTTGCCATTTAGTGCATCTACATAAAACCTCCACGTTTCTGTATTCTCTTGACCCAATGCCCAGCTTCCTGCACCTTGAATATCATATTTGTTGATTTGGCCAAGCTTATATTTAACGGCTCTTAAGTCGTCATACCAAATGTTATACGTACCTTCTGTCAAAACTTGACCACCCCATATTTTAGGTTGTGGGTCGCCTTTCTTTATTGTAACAATAACATTAGCGGAATGAGTGGCTTCATCATAGATTTTTTCTGACTGGTAATTAGTGATCAGAAATTCTATGTCTCCAGCGGTTATGCCACTGCCTCCAACGGCTTGTCCTTCTTTCCAATACCTTCCGAAAAACGGTATGCCTGTAACGATTTTATTTTTTGGTACCCCTTGATTTATAGCGTAATCAATGGAACTGTTAAAAAAGAACTACTTGAAATCGGGCCGGCTGAGCCTCCATAATATGACTCGTCATAAGCCATAATCATAAGATAATCGGAATAATCAGACAAAGCTTTATAATCATAAGACCCATGCCAACCGGTATTCCAGCCTTTTGGATTTGCTGCAACGGCTACAGTAACGAGCTTGTCTTTAGGCAATTTTTCTCGTACCAAGCGGGTAAAATCGGTATATTTTTGCCTATATTTTTCATTTACATTTTCAATATCAATGTTAATACCATCAAGATTATATTTATTAATTGCTTCCACAATTTGAGTAGAAAGTGCTTCAGCATTATCAAGAGCGGCGTTTCCTTTTTCTTTATCCCAATGATTGCTGATAAAAGGAGTTACTTTTATTCCTCTCCCATGTATTTCCTTAATAAAGTCGGAATCAATTTTATTTGATGGCGTAATCCATAGATTACCATTCGCATCAATATCAAAATAATCAGGGCTGATTGTTTTGAGTGACTGATTGGTTGTATCTATTATTTTCAAATACGAAACCGGTGTTCCTGCGTATAGATACGTAATACTTTCCCGTCCTGTTTGAGGAGCGCCGGGCGATGGAGGCTCAACAATGGTTCCAGGTAGATTAATTACAAGACCTTCCCATATAATATTAGGGTCAGGTATTTGAGGATTCGCAAGTATTAATTCTTCTACCGTTATACTATGTTTTTTTGCGATTAGCCAAAAAGTATCACCGGATTGCACTGTATATTGAGCGGCAAATACACTAATACTTGTAATCAGCATACAGAAAATGCTAATCAAAAGTAAGCTTATTTTTTTCAATTCATCACATCCCAAATTTTTTAATTTTACTCCTATAGTATTCTTTGTTAATGCTGTAAAATTATTAAATGTAAATTTTTGAAATGGAAAAAGCAAAAGATTATTGGGGTATTAGTGGAATCGTCGCTTTACATCAAATTTTAAGAGTGGACAGGTGATATTTCTCTTTTTTTTTTTCAGCGCCACATTCGGCACAGGTATAAGGTCCATACGGACGCTCTGATTCATAAATTCCGTTGTCATCCAGAAATATGTTATCGGTATTAACCAAAACATCATGATAGCTTCTCTGATGTGCTAAAAACTTAGTATTGCCGCAAGTGCAGCGCCTGCCGGTTTCCGTGTCATTCTTTTCTGGATCATCTATGGATAAATGGTGCTTCCCGCATTTTTTTACATTTTTTACATATATATGGGCCTTTATAGTCAATCGTTTGCATATCTTCGGTTCCCAGAATATGTTGGGGACATCCATCTACTGCGACCACATCTACAATAGCGGTAGTTTTCATTTTTGCCTCGAACTCTATACTTCCGCATTTACACTTTTTCAACGCAATTCCTCCTCTTTAACGCAGGACACCTGAAGGCATCCCTGCTAACACTAATTCTGTGACATTTCTAAATATGAGCAGTTAATCCAACTTCGGTTCCACAGCTCGGCCGATTTCCCATACATAATCAAGTTTGCTCTCAATCAACTCATGCGCTTCTTTGATTTTCTCGACTACGCAGGGGTATGGAAAGGATAACTCCAGAGTATGCGCGTTATGGCAAGCCGACCTTTCTAATATCCTGACTTCCGCACATGGTATGGAAATAGCAATGCTTTTCGCTGCGGATATAATTAGCTCCAACAGTTTTTTATAGGGCATTATTGCAGGTCTGTCGAAAGCATTTACACCAGAAAACTCATTCGGGATTTCGTAATGTAAGCTGAAGACATATTGGCTTTGACCTGCGCCCCAAATCCTTTTAAGGTTGGCAAAGCAACTGTAATCAGTGCATATTTGATCAAACCACGAAAGAATTTGACCGGGAACTGTTTCAAAACCTGTTTCATCACCGCATGTGTTCACCAAGCATACAATGTTATCAATACTTTTTAATCCTGGCGTAATTATTATGGCGTCGTTCTTAGCCGTAGTCATTACGCCGTCAACTGTCCGATAGTGTGTTATTGCCGTTTGCCTTATTTCACGCTCATAATCCGATACAATGGAGAAAGAGTCTACATCCGGAACGAGCGCCAGTGTACTCCCATTGCCCCATCTAATGTGAATCTGCCCAGCGTCGTCTATAAATTGACTTACGCCGGTTAATCCGGAAGGCATTTGACTTTCACCGCTCATATTATGTAGTATTATCTTTGTTTCGGCAGGGCAAATTTCATTCAAACGTCTGTTTTTTAACGGGTTATATTTTGTCTCATTTCCTTTAGCTGATTTTCTTTCCATCTGTAATCGACCTCCACAGTCACGACAATATTAGGCAGCTCTCTTTGAGGATAATAAAAGACTCCGCACAGCGCAGCCTTTTATTATTAACCTCGTTTTACAGAGCGTTCTATAATTCTTTCTGAATTGGAATATTATCTCAGTCTTTCATTTACAATGGCATATTTAAGCAAATCTTTGGAAGACATGTTTTCAAAAATTGTGCGTACATTATTCTCATAAGCCAATTTGATAAAGAATGTATCCTCCAATTGCATAACCATAACCTTTCTTAGCTCCTGGCTAAGCCGGTGTGTCAATGATACGACTCGTAAAGCCTTTACCAATTGGGTTTTAGTATCAACCAAAATAATGCTAAACGCATATCCCCGTCCTTCGGGAAGATCATCCAATTTCATCAGGCTGCCGTTCAGCTTTGATATTTGGGCATTGTAGGCCGCATCTTGCCAAGGGTGGCTGCCAAACTTCGTTTGAATAAAGATAATTCCTTTTAAGTATGAAAGCGCCATCCGTATATCTCCATATTGTATATTGTTCACTTCTTCTTCAGAAGGTGTTTTGTAGAACAGGTGATATTCGCCGCCGCTTTCTGAAAAATCAACATATCCGTTAGAATCTAAACTTTTAATATCCAGATTAAACGGATTTGGATATATCCCTTCGAGCCGGTAATCTATCATGCCTTATCTCCTTCCATTTATCTTGTTAGCCGTTATAATAGACATCTTTCATTTAACTCCATATATTTCTTGCATGAACCACAAATCTCTTTTTTTCGTTGCCATGCGCTTGCCACATGCGTCGCAAGAATGTTTAAATTGGTTAAAGGGGCAGCATGGATCAAAGCCCCACCATCTCACATGGTTTCCGTTGACTTTATGAGGTTTGCCCTTCTCATTACACATACTTATGTGGAAGCAGTAATAACTGTTTTTTTCATTCGCAGTTTATTATTCCTTTTGGTGACGGGGTTCTTAAACTCAATATCTACCGTATACCAGGAAGAATTACGCTTACAATATTCGCAGCTCCCGCAATAGGGCTTACACCCATACTTATAATTCTCTTCCGCTGTCAATTACAGCTCACACTCCCCGCCATCCTGCAAAATATCACGAACCAGCATGGCCGTTAAATGTGGCGCAAACATAGCAAGGGCAGGAAAATTATTATCATTGGCAAACCGCAACAGCAAAAAGTAATAATATGCCACATGATTATTAAACCTACCGGTGAGATGTTCCCGCTTGACCAAGTGCGTTACCTTTGAACGCATATAGTCATCATCCGTTAAAGAAAGCAAGAATTCCTCATATTGGCCTGCATCCCATATTTCCTTTGTCATATGCAGGTCAAGCCATTCCATTTTTCCTTTATGTAACGGGAAGGGAATTCTTTTGCCATCCGGGTACGGTGTGTTTCATCATATTTGTTTGCCTGCACCGACGCCCGTATGCTTTCCCAACAGATTCCATAATCCGCGTCATGCCCATTTAGCATTGACGATAATATGACTTGTGCATCCGCCTCGTCTATCAATGGATACCAGTCTTTCAACTCGGAAATTACATCGTCAACATGCCATCTGATGTATCCGCCGCCTTCGATAACTTTGATAAAAGCTCTGAATTCCGCGTCATCCTTACTAAAAATTTCATCCAGGCTTGACTGAGGACGTAAAATTGCACCGGCATTTTTTAAAGCCTCAAGTGCCTCATACATACGCCCGGCTATATGCGTCAATACATCATTACCGGAAAAATTGCCGCTGCTTTCAATGCGATTAACCAAGTCAGCCAACACTGGGATTTCCCTATCTTTTTTCCAAATTCGTTTCATTGCTCCATCCTCCATATTCTTTTTTGTCAGCCGTTTATCTATTTCTTTCAGCAAAACCAAGCGTGAACTTGAGAATTGCTTTCGTTAACTCGGTATCAGGTTTGCGGTTTTCATCGTTATTAACTGGCGCTATCATATCAGGAGCCATGATTACGCAATCGAAAATAATGTCTTCAATGTATTTCGCCTCTCCATAAAGCTCTGTGAACACATCTTCAATGCGCGTTATTTCTTCAATAGCTTCAGGCGGGTCAAAAGAACAATAAATGTCAGGCCCGTCGTTTTCAGTATCCAAGTCACTATCTGTCCGGATTTCCGTTATCTGTCCGTAGAGGCCTTCGTATTCACTCGCCCTTGTGCCGACAATATTCATACCGACCGTATATGTAACACCGTTAATCTCAATGCTTTTACCAAATTTGTTCAGTATCATAATCCATTCCTCTTTTCTATTTTTTAAGCCCTATCAGAGCAGCCTGCTACGGTAAGATACTTGTAAACAGTTCTGTGTATCGTTCTAAGGCACAATCCATGAGCTTCATGTGTGGTGACGTTAAACACCAAAATAATAGTTCTTCCTCATCCACATGATAAATTGACTTTGGCTTTAGTGACTCGTAATCATAATAGGGAACGCTAGGCTTTAAGATTTCACTTATTTCCCGTTTTGTAGTTGCACTGTTTATGAACTGTGCCTTCTTTTCAAAACACGACTCAATAACACATGCAATAAATCCTTCTCTGAAAAACGCAATCGCATTTGTGTATGCCGACTTTATGGCGCCGCAGCGTAGCTGAAAAAGTTTTTCATCCCCATTGGAGTCAAATACTGCATCAACGATGGCTTTAGTGTATAAATATTTAAGCTTTGCCGTATCTGCCTGCATTTGAACCCACCCCCTTGATCATTTAATTAAAAAGAATGGCTGAAGGATAATAAATCAATCCTTCAGCCATCTTTCTTAACACTTATTTTTTCATCCTATTGCTCAAGCTTTATTTCTTCACCACATTCAGGACAATACCTGGGCGGAGTCATTCTGCTACAAGCCGGGCACTTTTCTCCATCAGCATATTCATAAAGCCTTACTGAATCGCCTTTCAGTTCACTGTCATTAAGATACAGGCCGTTCCCACCGCAAGTCTGTTCGCCGCAGTTCAAAAAAGCCATGAAATAACCGTAATGTCTCAGCTCATAGCGAATGAAGTCAGCTATTTCACTCATTGACAACTTTCCCCGCGATTTCTCTAATACAAGAAAAGAGCCTGAAGCATCACTCTCCCAATGAGCCGTTATTTTAGCCATTTACATACCTCCCGATGCGTTCGTGTGCTTACGATATTGTTTTTACTCCACAATTTCATACGCAATCAACTTTCCGGGATTTATGTTTTCCTCATCGGCGGCCTTCATAATTGCACTGTTTGTGCAACAGCCTGGATAAACGCCTGCAACAATTGCTCCTTGCCAGTCTTTCCAAGCTGAATCGCAATCATCAACATTATCGCCTTCGTTAATGAAAAACTCTTCCGGCAAAATTTGAGCATCCCGCACGAATGAACTATCAATCAGAACTAAAAACTTCTTTTTGCCTGAGAGATAGCTTGCCGGACACTCGTTTTCGGCCATTGCATCAGATTCATTTTCTGTGGTCATGCTTACAAGGCTCTTGCAACTTTGACAACAATGCCCGCTAACAAAAACATGATCTTTTATATAAGCAAACAATTCCCAAACTGAAAAGGCAGAAAGCTCGGCGGCGCAATGAATGATTCCACTTTGGAAATCAGGTGTCATTACAGAAATGATACCGTTGGCCTTATCTTCTGCATCTTTGGCGTTTACTTGCTTAATGCTTTCTTCTATATTTTTTTCATTGAAGTTTCGATGTCCCGCGTCTACGAGATGAGTAAGCCCAAACCTGAATAATGCCAGACCGTATTTGTCCTCGATGGCCTTGATTTTTCTAATATTTTCGTTCATAGTCAGCTCTCTTTCTTCTATAATAATAGGCAAATTGGCAGAATCATAGGAGTTAAGCTTTTCAGATCATGTCTAAGAATTCATACTCAGAAATGACACGTATCCCTAGATCGTTTGCCTTTGTCAATTTGCTTCCAGGCTTTTCACCAACGATAAGGTAGTCTGTTTTCTTTGTAACAGAGCTTCCCACTTTGGCACCTAATCTCTCCAATTTGGCAGTTATATCTGCCCTTGTAAAGCGTTTCAGCGTACCGGTGACAACTACCGTTAATCCGTTAAACGGGTTATCGACTGTTTTACTCGGTTCTGCTTCAACCTTCTTTTTAGGAAAATTCATCTCGTTGTACAACTCATGCCATAGACGGCGGTTATCCTCGTTTGAAAACCACTCATGAATATTGGCGTTCAACACATCGCCAAAACCTTCCATTTTGGAAAAATCAAAACGCATATCCACAACCTCAAGAAATTCTTCAAGGTTACCGTGGAAGCAGGCGTTTAATTGTTTGCTTGCGTTTCTGCCGATTAAAGGTATATCCACAGCAACAAGGAAATTTTCAAAGGTGGTATTTTTGCTTTTTTCAATGGAGTCAATCAAGTTTTGATAAGATTTCTCTCCAAAACCGTCCATTTCAATGATTTCATCCTTGTGTCGGCTCAGCTTGTAAATATCGGTGTATGAATTCAGCCAACCAAAATCGAAGAATTTTTCAAGCGTAGACCTGGAAAGCCCCTCAATGTTCATGGCCTTTTTCTCTACAAAGTGAACAAGCTTCTGCAGCTTTTGTGCTGAGCAATCCGGATTGAGACACATTAAGGTCAGTGTATCCGAATCCTTGCCGCTTCCTTTTCTTATAGATGTAACCTTTCCGCAGCACGGACAAACCGCAGGGAAATCCATTACTTTGCTTCCCCGATCCAGATTGTCTTCTACATGAGGAATAATCATATTCCTTTTGGATACGAGGACCCGGCAGCCGATGTACAGCTCCAGGTCTTTTATAAATGTGAGATTGTGTAGGCTGGCTCTTGATACATCGCAGCCGTCAATTTCCACGGTGTCAAAGATGGCAACAGGCGTTATCTCCCCAAATCTTGAGGGTTCCACTCCACATTTCTCAAAACCGTTTCATACATTTCATCCTCGAATTTATACGCTATGCCGTCCTTATAATGATGCCCCGTAAAGCCGCAGGATTTGGAGAAGGCAATGTCATCATATGTGATAACAATGCCATCAATGGGAAGACCTTGTTCGTCTGCTTTTTCAACAAGCCAGTTTATAATGTTTTCTACTCCAGACTTGTCCATAGGCAGAGCCATGAATAAATAGGGCATGTCTCAAATCCAATATTCTGAAGCGCATGAAGCATACCTACTTTGCTGTTTGCAACTAAGTTCTCAGACTCTAAGCCTTCCAATACGTTAAACGCCTGAAAATAAATATTCCTTTCAGCGCTTTTACGGGAATCAAGGCAGCGGACAGAGCCGGAAGCAAGATTTCTGCTATGCTTAGGCTTGTCTTTTTCGTCTGTAATAGAGTCCACATATCTTTTAAAATCCGTTTTAGTGATATAGGCCTCGCCGGAGACAACCAATCTGTCAGTGTATGGTATGGACAAGGGAATGTTTTTAAAGTTGACCGCGTTATGAGTAACGTCATCCCCGACATAGCCATTTCCTCGCGTTGATGCCTGCATCAGCTTTCCGTCCTCATAAATCAGTTCAATGGTTAATCCGTCCAATTTCAACATAAGCAATGCTTCGTTATTGCCTATGAAACTAATAACATCTTCGATCAGCTTTGTTTTGTCTAGTGACAATAGCGGAACAGTGTGAGCGACTTCGTTCAGTTCGCCTAATACCTCATAACCGACAGTCTGTGTAGGTGAGTTGCTTAGGATAAGCCCTGTATCCCTCTCTAACTGAACAAGCTCGTCATATAGACGGTCATAAACAGCATCCGAAACTGATGGGTTACTCAGGTTATAGTATTCATTGCGGTATTGATTGAGCTGCCTTACTAATTCATGGATTCGTTCTGCGTTAGTCATAATAATTTAATCCTCTCTTTTTAAATTTTCACAATAAAAAAAGCGAGAATAGAAATAAACCTACCGGTTTAATCAGATAGGTATTCGTCCATTCTCGCTTTGTGTGCGTTTTTTGACCAAGGCTGTTTTCACCAAGGTCTATATTTGTCTTTCTAACACGGAGGGAACTTCTTGCTACTCCTCTTCACAGTCAAATTCTTCGGACATATTAAGCGCCTTACATAAACAGTTATAAGTTTGATTTTGCTTATCCAATACCGGCTTCATAATTTTATAAAAGCCCGGAAAATCAATATTGATATCCGGATTTTCTTTTATAAATTTCCTTGCGAATTTACATATCTCCGCATGACAATTTAAGTAACCGTCAATAAATGCTGAAGAAAGAAGCTGCAATTTCCGACTTGTTTCTGATTTAACTGCCTCAGGCTGTCTAATCAATAAGAAAGCATTTGGATCCAACGCAGGCAAACTGATCTCCGGAGTTTCTTCGGATTCGGAGTTTCCGTATAGAATGTCTGCTACCGCACCGCTCTCAATAAGCTTTCGCATAGCGTTGTACTCATGGCAACGCTCTTCATCATGCTTATCATCCTCGTCTATCACTCTCATCGTAAAGTTTTCCAGTGAATTTGTGTAAACGCCTGCTACAATGCCTCGTTCAATTTCAATAATAAAATCCATTGTACACCTCCCAAATTTTTCTCTCTAAACACCTATCCTGATCTCACTAAGCAACAGCTTTATCAGTAACTTTCGCTGTGGCAATTCGTTTGCTGGAATATTGCTAAGGCCTTATCCTTATCAAATCCTGATTCCTCAAGTCTTGACATGATTCCGAAATAACGTTTTGAGCGACTTTTCAATTGCTCAAAATTCTCCATCTCAGGATCGGTTACTTTTTTCCAATCTACTGCGCCATCCAAATTACGTGGTGCGTCACACCAGAACCGGTTAAGCTCTTTATTCACATGATTAAAGCTATTCCATGCCTGAACATATTTCTTTTGCTCAGCAGTAAGATTTTTATAGCTTTTCTGACGTTGACGTATTGCCACTTTTTGTAGTCGGATCATTTGCTTTTGACTGTCGCTAATAATTTTCACCCTTTCTTTTTCCTTTTTCGTCTGCCTTTCAAATCTTATCAGCTAATCGACTCCTCCCTTTTCTGAAAACAAAAAAAGCGAGAAAGAAACAAGCCTTAACCGAAAAAACGGCAGGCAAATTTCATTCTCGCTTAGTGTGCTTTCGCAAAATAAAAGACTATTATGCCTAAGCATAGTAGTCCCTTTACAGTGTACAATCTTAACAGTGTGTGCAGCAATACTAAATATCAAGTATTACCTTAAAGCACAAAAATCAATTTACATCGTCCATTGTAACACTATATATAGTATGTGTCAAATGTTTTACTGCTATATCCAGTGCCGACTAGTAAAACATTTTTAGGAATCCCACCAGGCAAAATAAATCAGAAAATTAAAGCAGGGCTAATTATTACGAAAAAGTTTTCGAAGAGAGAGGGAAAATCCCAAAATCTCCCTATTGATTAGATTTTCCATTTCTGAAATAATTCAATTTCAACTGGCTTTAAATAAATTCCTCCTTCGTACGTTTTCGCCACAGTACCTTTATCTACAGAAATCTTATTTGAAATGGTTGGCATGGTTTGAACACATATTAATTCAGTTTTTCTGATCTCCACGACTCAAGCAACCTATTGTGTTTCTGCTCTAAACTCAGCTTTGTCTTTTCCCATAATATTTTCCATTTTTCCATCATTTGTGATATCATATGTCCAATCTGTATTAAATAGTAATGGTTTTTCATTGCGTTATAATCTTTGCTATACCTATGCTCTAAATTATATCCATGATTTTTCTGGATATCGAAACCTTGATTCTCTATTTTCCATCTCCGTCTTCCATCAGATACTAAAGCGGTCTGATTTTTCTTCGTTACCGGCAGGCTTGTCAGAAATATAAAAGGATATTTTTGATCTGTTTGTTCATAATGCACCACATTTACTAAAAAACCATTATAATTAATATTGGCCACGTAGTTACAACTCCAATATTCCTTGCCTTCTTTCGTATAACCGTTTATTTTATTGCATTCAAACTGGCTAAGCTGCTCATATTCCTTTGCTATGTATGGGATTTTCTTTTCTTTAAACCGTACGATATATTGCCATCTCATATCTCCGCATTTCTTAAAGAAGGGTTCTCCAGTGTACGCATAGACTATCGACGGTGAGGCATAATGGCAGATTTAAAAATGCTGTTTAAGCTTATCCATGAGTCGGTAACAGGCTTTCAATTCACAATCTTGCTTGTTTTCTTCCTTTGTCTTCTTCCTTACCTTTTTCGTTTTCCACAAATTCTGTGGCTATGCTTATTACAATGTCATTAAATAAGACCAATTTTGCTTCTACAACGTAATAATAATATTCCACATACCGGATACTGCCATCCGGATTACGATGTTTACGCGTAAGACAAGCGCTTATCCATATTTTCCTGATTCGTTCCGCTGTAAAGCTGAGTCCCGTCTATAATGATTTGCCAATATTTACTGCGGATTCTGGAATTTTCAAAACTACGCATCCGTATCAGACGTTTTATCAACTCACGGATAATTTTTTCCAAATTCTTCCGAGCTCAGCCTTTCCAAGAAGTTGTTGATTGAACTCCAATGCGGAAGTTCTTCCAAATCTTCTTTTCCACATATTTTCCTACGTTTGCAATTGCTTTGGAACAATTAAATTCTTCGCTTGTCTTCCTCATACTGCTAATGTAAAATACAGATGCTAGAATCCTCTCCATTAGAAGGATTTGGCTCTCATAGGTGACATAACTTTTGTTGCGTGGGTCTTTACTTGAAGCATCCCGATTAATGAAGGAAATAAATGCCTGATTAGTTTTGTTACGTTCGTTTGCCAATCTCACAACTCTTCCAGGTGTTTTCTCGCTTCTTTCCTTGTTATTCTCTCTCATCTTCAAAAACCCCTTTGATTGGGACTGTGCGAAGAAATAATTGTTTCCTACCTTTATTATCTCGCATTTTCCCTTCTTTTGGGGGCTTTTTTGATGTTTTTTTATTTACTCGTCGCTACTGCTGCATATATGGTGAAAATGAAACTATTTTTATTTGAATGACTTCCCTCATTTAAAAAACAATCTATTGACAAATACCTGCGTAAGATGTAGTATGCACTTACTACATTATACGCAGGTGGTGATAAAATGCAATCCCTTACCGAATCAGAACTTGGCATTATGATAACATTGTGGGAAACGGAAGAACCGATTTCCCGAATGTGCATTCAAAAGAGACTAGCTCATTTGGGCTGGAAAAGCACAACCTTCAACACATACTTAACCAGATTACAAGACAAAGGTTTTATCACAAGTGAAAGCCGGGGACAAACCTATTATTACCGCCCTTTGGTATCACAAGAAGCATATCGGGAAAAAGAGAGTAAATCAATGCTGGGTAAGCTATTTGACGGCTCTTTAAAGAATTTTGTGCTGTCGGTATCCAATACTGATGCTGTAGACGAAAAAGACTTAGATGAACTTCGGGTGCTATTGGAGCAAATGAAAGGTGGTTACGGGAATGGAAAATGATTTTATACGAGTGATATTCCATATATCCCTAACTACATCTGTTATCATTGCCTCGCTCCTTCTGCTGTTGCCGTTGTTGCATAAACGGTATCTGGCTCAATGGCGGTATTATGTTTGGCTAATAGTAGCGGTGCGGTTATTAATTCCTATCAATATTACTTTGCCGAATACTGTGGTCAGTATCAAAGTACCCGAAATAGTTATGCCTATTGCGGCTCCCCTTGTTACCCTCCAAAATGAGGAACCAGCAACTGCCATACAGCCGGTTGAAAAACCGGAAGCTACCTTACCGATTGGTGAAGAACCGGCGACGCTTTCTTCTCTGGTAGAAACTGACATAACATCCGTGCAGACGGTTCTTTCTCACGAGCCGGAGCCAACGGCAGTATTTCTCTTACTAAACTGCTATTCGGCATATGGCTTTCCGGGATAATAATACTGCTTTTGGCTCAGGCTTTCGCATATATCAAATTTTTACGAAAACTGTACTATTGTCCAAGGTATGAAATTACCCAGACTATCCAGGAAGCATATTGGAGAGCTGGGACAGAAACGAGAATCGCACGATTACCGGAAATCAGAGTATGCAGCGTAACCCCATCGCCTATTCTCATGGGTATTTTTCGGCCGGTATTACTATTGCCGCACGATAAATATATAGAACGCGAGCTTTTATTCATTCTGCGACATGAGCTGGTACATTTTAAGCGGCGTGATTTATTCTATAAATCGGTACTGGTTGCCGCAAAGGTTGTCCATTGGTTCAATCCGCTTGTCTGGATGATGACAGCGCAGGCCGACAGGGATGTAGAGCTATCCTGTGATGATTTAGTAATGGCGGGGTTAAGTGATGATGACCGGGTGTTTTACGGTGACACTATTCTAAATACATTACCAATAAAATCGAAATGGAGGATGGAGCCTGTGTTTACAACGTCATTCGGAAGCACTAAAAAGAATATGAAACATCGACTGAAAAATCTCTTTGACCGTTCCTTGAAAAAGAAAGGCATCGCAGAGTTTTTCGCTGTGTCAATGCTTACCGTATTTATAAGCGGAATTATGGTTATCACGCCTGCAATAGCCGCAGGAAACGAAATTTCCAATCCCCTTACATCAAATACGGCTTTTTCCAATAATGATGATGGCGCCAGCCGCGTTATGCTAGGCCCTTATGCACTAAAGAAAGATGAAGCCTGCACAGTAACAATTATTTGGAATGAGGGCGGAACGCAGACACTTCAGTTTATCAAGGAAACTTCATCGGGCAAGGAGAGCGCTGCTCGTACAGAACATCGGATTACCAACCGAGTACCTCTTACTGTCACAGCATGGGAAGATGGGAACTACCGTTTTGTGATTCCTTCCGGAAAAAGTATGACCGGTATTGTCTGTGTGGTAGATTTCAAAGGAACGGAGGATTCTGTCAAAATAAGCACTGGTAAAGAGTACGTTTCCTTTGATGAATTGGAGCTTAGAACTTATGAGGACACAGGTTCACCATATATTCACGATATTCTAAGCAATCATACAAAACGTGACATCGTTGCATATGAACGCGGAATGCTCGCTTTTGATAAGAATGGGCAGCCTCTCAAAATAAAGTGGCTTCCCTCAGACAGTGAAATGATTCCCGCATATTATTTTCTATTTGACTGGGGAGAAGAAAACATCCTTTCAGGGATGACAAGCGACGTATACGGCGGATGGAGTTTAAACGGCGGCAGCCCTTACCACCCTGACCCTGCTCCTGAAAATGTCGGGCAGATAGAATATATTCTTTATAACTTCAAAAACATAACCTTTAGCGATGGAACCGTGTGGGTAAACCCAAATTTTGAGAGTTGGCGGGAGACTTATGAAGGAAAGAAAACTGATGTAAATATTTTAAAAGGCTATTATCCATATGCGATGGAGATACGCCAGGCAGACATAAAGACACACGACGCAGATCGGTTGGCTATTGCTGATCCGGTACAAGGTAAACTGCCATTTTATGTTTCCTCCATTGAACCTAACCAAGTAATCTGTATCGGAAAAATTCGATTGGAACCTGGCATTGCGTACACCGGCAGCGTTTCGGCCGAGAATGGTAATGGTATTGTCATTGCGTTACATGAGTCGCCGGACATCACCCGGTATTCGCCTAACGTGCTTTGGACTCAGCATTTCGGTAGCGATGATGGAAAGAATATACATCAATTATATTTTTATACCGATAAACCCACTACCTACTATGTTTATGTTGGCAGTAATGATGCAAAGCTGACCAACGTAACTGGAAACCTCTATTATGGCGAATTCACTAAGCCAAGCCTTACAAACGGTTTAAATGAAGTGGATAATGCAGCCGTTGCATACGGTTTAAATGAAGTGGATAATGCAGCCGTTGCATACGGTTTAAATGAAGTGGATAATGCAGCTATTGAACTCATGCAATATTCTGGTAGCTGGGATATAGTTGAACTGTTAATACCAAATATGTCCAAAGAAGGTATTAATAAATTAGTTGAGATATATAATCAAAAAAATCAGTTTCACAACTCAAAAAAGCCAGCGATTACTATAATGTAACTGGAGCAAGCGCAGATGAACGCGCATTGGCTATGATGCAAAAGAATGGTACATGGAAGTATGTGTCACCGCTAATTCCATTTACGACAATTGAAGGATTTGAAAAGATAGTTGCCTTGTATAATCAAAAAAATCCAGGTAAAAAGATAACGCCAGATTTTAATAACAGTACGACTAACACCGCTGGAAATGTAGTTATAAACCTCAGCAATAAAAATAATTTTAATATTGCTGAATCAGGTTCGTTTCAAGCAAAAAACAATCAAGTCCTGGATTTAGACATAATATCATCTGTAAAAGGCGGAACCGTTGATTTATTTCTTTTTGACCCAAATGGAAAAGAACAGCGAATAACAATAGGCTCATCAAACTTAACAAAAGAAGTAAAGCTATCAGAAGGATTGTGGCAATATAATTGTTCAGGATTTTTTAAGGATGGCGGTAATATAAAAATTGTTGGTAAAATAAAATAAGGAAGCAACACCCTAATAAAGCAAATTCTCAATGCCCATATAACTTAAACAGTTTACGGCATTTGGTGATGTCTTATTCCTCAACCGGCTCTGGTGAAACAGGGCTGGTATTTTTTTGCCTTTTGTTGAAAACCGTGATGATAGTTCGTATAAGAAATGTAAGCGAATGATAAATTGCAGGTGCAAAGCATTGATTTATTCCCGAAAGGTCTACATTTTTTGTGGGGCTTCCCAAAACTATCTATGCGTACTTTTTGGGATTTGTTTTATGCCCTGAAAACAGACTTCCCAAAAGGTGTACTTTTTGGGCGTTACGATTAACTCAAAGTATAGAAAGGAAAATAAAGATGCCGAACAGTGAATTAACAGCTTCAAGTGAGTTTAGAGAAAAAGAGCGCGAAGCAAAAACAATACGCAAAGATATAGCGACAGCTTGCGGCATCATCTCTGAAGGGCTTTTGCGTTATAAAAAGAAAAAACTCCATGCCCGAAGCAAAAAGCAGGCGGAAGATTTGAGTGTATTCGACGCTTTGAAAGATTATGAAAGCAGAACGGAGATTCAAGACGCCTTTGGATGGGATTTTATTTCCGAGGCGGAAATGAATAGGCTGACGGACATGTGGGATGCCCGCGAGCAATGTATTAACGCTCAGGGGAAATTTTCTGACCGTGTGACCGAAATGCTGGAACGTGCAATAAGAAACTGCGGCGAAGAATATTATGAGGAACTTGCAATCTTTGATGATATGCAGAAACAGCTTGATGATGATATTGCACGGATTGAGCGTGAAAACAGGGACAATAACTATAAGCGGTATATAGACGGACTCTAAGCTTAAAATTAGTTTGATAGGAATTTATAATGAAGGAGGACGCTGCGTATGGCAACATATGGCTATCATAGAACCTCAACAGTTGAGCAGCATCTTGACAGGGGTATAGCCGCAATCGAAGAATTCTGTTTGAAAAACAATATTACTCTTGATGAAATGTTCACGGATCAGCAAACGGGCAAAAATTTTAACAGGCCTGACTACATAACTTTGAAACGTATGGCTAAAAAAACCGGTGATGTAATAATCCTTTCGGAGCTTGACCGGTTGGGCCGTAACAAAGAAGAAACTTTAAAAGAATTACGTCATTACAAGGAACTAGGCGTTAGGGTCATGATTTTGGAAATCCCGACGACATTGGTTGAATACTCCAAAATGGAAGATAATATGGCTAAGATGATTATGGAAACCATAAATAATATGCTTATTGAGATGTACGCTACGTTCGCTCATGCCGAAATGCAAAAACGTGAGAAGCGCCAGAGAGAAGGAATCCGGGCGAAAAAGGACAGGGGCGAATGGGATGATTACGGACGGCCTAAAGCGGTTGACTTTGGAGAGTTTTCAAAACAGTATGAAAAAGTTGTTGCCGGTGAGCTGAAACCCTTCGAGTGCATGAAGCACCTGGGAATGAAAAAGTCTACTTATTACAGATATGTAGAGCAATATAATAAAAACGGGCGGTGAATATATGAATTACAATGAATGGAATAATTACACGGCAATCGGTTATCTGAAATATGCGCTGGAGCATTATAACAAGGTAGCTGGCAAGGGCGAGGACAACGAAGATTACAGGACGCTCTCGGAGGCAGAAGTAAATAAAATTATCGGTTGCATGAAATACGCTTTTGATATGAAAACGCTGAAAGAAGCTTACGAGTTATCATAGATAATTTGTATTGGATTATAAGAGTAACAAGGCTATCCATTTGCTTTTGCCTTCATGTATCGGCTTTATTATCAAGACACCACTGAACGATTTGGCGAATAGACTAATTACAGATACATGGGAGGAAAACATGGTTGTCTGACCATTTCAGCTCGATGGATAATGCTACGACAATAATGAGTAAAACGAGTAAACATTGATTTAATCAGTGTTCCATTACAAGCTATCTATTGGTGTTTGCCGGTTTCAGATTGTTTATATAAGTCAAGGAGAATAAATATGGCAATAGATAAAAGCAAAGAATTTTGGAAGGGAGATGTTCGACGGAAATATCTGCGGAACCGTTGGTTTGTCGTGCCTCTGATTCTATGAAGTTTTTTGTTTTGTGTTCAACGCCCTAACAGAATTTATGTCTTGGCTGATATATGACTCAAATATTGAGCAGCGTATTATAGACATTTTAGTCCCGTACTATTCTGATATTTTCGCGCTTGGAGCTTTTAGCCTTCTCTTAACTACATTTGCAGTTATTCCTCTTGCCATCATAAGCATTGTATTTGCCGTGATAAAAAAGATTTCATTGACAGAAATGCTTGTGAGCTTTGGCGTCTATTTTTTTGCTTTTTTCTTTGCTTCGTATGTGATTGCTTCAAAAGTGTGAACCCAAAAGCAACCCAGGAAAAAGGTGTGATATTATTGAAACATAGTGAAGAACCGTTTACACTAGATAATGAAAGCAATAGTGGCCGTAATACAATATTTAAAAGAGCTATGTATCTTATAACGTCTTCTCTCTGTATTATCGTTTTTTTGCTTCATGGATATCATGTTTTGCATGGTTTAGGATTGTATTTGTCTTACCAATGTTAATTCATGCTATTATTTTTTGTTTAGGGAACATCTATTATAGCAAATATAATTATGCCGGAAAAAAAATAAGATTTATAAATTATTCTGTTTATATCACTTATTTATTATGCTATATCCTGTTGCCAGACATGGCCGATGATGCAGGCAATAAAGTGGCCGTTTTCGGGTATATAAAAAACAGCCCCGTTATAAAAACTTTACTGGACGTTTCGTGGTATTTATTTGCAACAAATATTATTCTGATTATTTGTCAAGTTGTTTATTCAGCCATTGATAGACGTAAAATGAAAAGATTAAGAAAAGAGCGGATAATATAAGCATTTAGCAATCCAAGGCCATTACTTACATAGATTGTTAAATGGCTGCAAGATGGATAAGATTTTGTGGGCAAACAAAATGATGAGGGTTATGTATGGAACTACTGGAAAATGAGCAGGAATTAGTTAGAGGAAGTGCAGATTCTTTAATTTTTAGCGTTGTTTCGCTTACAGCGTAATGTTAACTTTAACAAATCAAAGGCTCATTATTGGGCGCATGCTGACCAATGATGAATACTTGCTTGAGGACATTATTTCGGCAGAGCGTTTTAAAGAAATGTTTATGAATATTGGAATAAGATTCCATTTAAAAGATGGTCGAACAGTTTCGATTTATGGGATACGCGACATATTAAAAAATTTGTTGAACATCTGCAAAACTTAGGCAAGATGTAGTAGATTTTATAATTCATCGTCACATTATAAGCAATATATTTTCTTCGTCTATTATCAAGAGTTTCACAAAATGATAAAGCATACAAAACCGCGATTTGTGATAATGAGCTGCGGTTCTTGTATGCTTTATATTTTCTTACTTTAAACATTTTTTTGCTCCCCAAAATCTATTCGCCATTATTTTTACAAGAAAACAAAATAATTTTCCTATTACCTCATTTTTTTCAGTTATTAAATATTACAATATGCGACATTATAATATATTCTCTTACAAATTTTTTTGCAATAAAAAAAGATTTAATGCGGATTATAAGTGAAGTCATCGAAAATCGAATTATATAACTAAAAATGTTTAGGTAATAGCCATCTTGTTGTCAGATTAGGAATGGTTTAGTATAAATATGCCGGCAATAAATCATATGGAGGAACAAAAAAATGAATACAACCGAAATTCAAGCAAAAGTATATGAAATGATTGGCATTGAGTTTTTGCGTTTAACTTCCGAGTGTGCCTTTGACGATCTCATGGGACTATACGGAGATATTCGATTGGCATTGTCCGAGAAGGCGTCAAATGACTTGATTGATACATATACTGAGTTTATGGCAAAAGAGCAAGGATTATACTCTCCCGAAGCGGCATATGAAGCCGGCAAAGAAGCAGCTCAAATGGGACGCAAATATAAGCCTTTAGAATATATTAGCGTTGTTTTGCTTGAGCCTGGCAATAAATCATTGTTGGAGGAGCGTGACGCTTTATTTGACAAATTATACGATTTGCTTGGTGAAGCGCATGGACTGATAGATGATTACAATGAAGCGTACCGTCTTTGCCATGGCGTTATCGGCAGAAAGATTGACCGCTTTTATCATCTCGGCTACTATGGCTATATGCCTAATGATGAGAGCGCGGAGCAGATTAAACCTGCGTAATTAAATATGGCAGGAAATTTCGCAAATAACCAACGGCATTGCACAGGTTCATGCTGCCGTTGGTTATTAATGATACAGAATTGTTTGATATGATAATGATTATGGCTTTTTTTCGTACAGTATCCCTGATATTTTTGGCAAATCGGGAAATGAAAGCTGTTCCTATTTCAGATTTATAAAGATTTTAAGAACCATTGGAGCTGTAGAGTTTTACTCTATGTTTTACATAAATTTGCTCCAAAAGCTCGAATTCATATGATTGATTAACTTCATATTTCTGATAATCTTCCCGTGACACATATATAGTTTCATCGTTTGATAAAACTAGATAGCATAGAGTAGGTGCAATGAATATCGACTCGTACAAACTTCCTTTATCGACTACAGTGAGCGTAATATTGCCGCTTTGCTCAACCGAATTCTGATCAATTTTAATTTGTAGAAGTTATTACTGATTATCCAGCCGACAACAAACGATGCTATCATGCAGATAACCACTAATATAGTTGCGTTTCGTGGGAAGTTTTCAAAAGAATTCATCTTAACTTCTCCAATCATAAATTTATTATGTCATAGGTTACTCCTGCGTTTATAATTTTGTCTTTGGTGCTTTTGCATAAGCTGATTACCTGCTCAATATCCTTTCCGTTCATCTGCTGTAAATAAGCTAATAATTTTAGCAATCTTTGGCCAATTTTCATGATTGCCAGTCGTAAATAATTCATCTAATGTAACGTCAAAAATCTCAGAAAGTGTAATCATTTGTAATACAGTAAAACTTCGTCTGCCTCTCTCTACTAATCCAACATATCCCGGAGATGTTTTCATTTTATCGGCAAGTTCTTCGAGAGATAAATTTAACGATAACCTCCTCTCTCTAATATTCTTGCCAATTGCTTCCTTGATCAGTGCGGATTCTACAACCTTTACCATAATAATCCAACTCCTTTTTATATGCTTTTATCTTCATACATTTAACTGCCTAGAAATCACTCGTAAATAATCATTATCTAAACGATATTTATATGTACGCTTGTTGGTGTACTCCGCTATAAGGATTCTGCTGCCGAGCATTTCTTTTATGTTGTAGCTTAATACCCTGTGGTTTAAATGGTCTAAACGCATATTTAGTTCGGATATCGACATAGGCGGTTGCTGTAACAATATATTGAATATCTCGTTTTTAACCGGATTACTTATGGCCTGTGCAAAGGAAAAGGGCGTTATATCACAATATTTGAATTCAGTCTCCAGTATTTTTTCAAAATCATAACCAAGCAGGATAAAATCCCTTTCATCAGGGCGAAACGATAAAAGCTCTGATTTTACAAGGGATAGGGAAACTGTGAAAGTAAATTCATTTACCTCGCTTGCCTTTGTAATCGCTTTTAGCTTATGGTATACAGATTCCTTTTCCAAAGCTTCCTTGCAGCTTTCCGGAAGAACTGTACGCCTCAATTCATCCATTTTGTTATAAACTACTTGAAGCAAATCCCAAAGTGACCGGATTACTTTTTCAAAGTGAACTATGATATAAAAATACATTATATCTACTGAACAATTTGCAGAACTCTGTATCAACTTTTCAACCGCGTCCAAATCATCTATACTGAGAACATAATTTATTGTTGGCTCGTTAGCGTTAGGAATCTGATATGCTGTAAAACATTTCTGCATATATACTTTGTTGTTCAAAATTGATCGCAGCCTTTTAAAAGAGCAGTTGCTATATGCCTGGTTAAAAATAAGGGTGTGTAAAAAAGATTCAGCGTTATTCTTCGGGTAAAAGAATGGATATAGATAATTCGGAACAGATACGTTATTTTGCTGAATATATTTCTTTATGTCATAATAAGAATCTGATACGCCGTTAGATATATTCTTTATAGCCTGCTCATTACTATATGCGGAGAGAAAAGCCAACGTATCAAAAACGCAGCCGACCTCTGGATCTATACGCATGATTTTCACTCCCAATTCACCTGCAGTTAAGCAATGTAAGAAACATTACTTATTTCGGTTCCTAATTCTTTTAAAGCGATCTGACATCAGATTATGCCTTTCCTCTGTTCCCGTTTTGTCTACCATATATTGTGCGCTGCCTTCATCAAAATACAGCTTGTCCCCCTCATGGACGCTGCCGTTAATCTGAGAGAGAGGTATATCTTTGAAAACACCATCTATTTCACAAACAGCCAAGTCATTCTCAATTCTATCAACAATTATTTGTTGCCCATTCACGGCCATTTCCTCCTCGGATCCAAATTTCTCTCATTTGAATCAAGATGTGATTTTAATTCTTTGTTCAAAACTTCATGCCACATACGGATAATAATACCTGACATATCATCCTTGTGTTTTATGCCATCAGCTACAAAGCATTTATACAGCTTGCTTTCCGGCAGTAAGTAATGGTTCCTTATATACAGACCTAATCCGAAATGGCACATAACTAACTCGTTCTCATTCATTGCGGAAAATTCAGAAATTGCTTCAGTGGAGGCTTCTGATTTATATTTTAATAGCTGTTCCAGTATAGCTTCTTGTAATTCATTATTCATAGTATCGCCTCATACGTCGTTATTTTTTATCTAAGGATTACAATTTTTACATGGTTGAAACTGATTGTTGATTGCCTCGTCCCTTGTAGAAAAATAGACCCTGTTTTTTTCAGCGGCAGTGTACCGCATGTTGGTAAATGAAATTTTTTGCTGTTCTTATTGCCAATGTAGGAAATCGAATTTTCTTGTGTTTTCTCCTGTGTTGCTTCAATTTTGCTATCTGTACCTGCAGCTTTCTTTGTACTTGCCGAAATGGTAATGCCGTCCGATGTAAATGTAACCGTTCCGTTTTCGTCAGTTCGATACAGCGTAATACCGCGCTCAGTCAGCCGTGAGATTATCTCGCTGTCCGGATGACCGTATGAATTGTCTTTGCCGCAGGAAATCACCGCGTAACTTGGTGTTATGGCATCTAAATACCGTTTCGTAGTGCTTGAATTGGAACCATGATGCCCAACTTTTAGAACGTCCGCGCTTAAATCAAGATTGTTCGTAAGCTGCTCATTCTCTGAAATGTCTTCAGCATCACCTGTAAACAGAAAAACCGTTTGCCCATATTCAATACGCAGAACGATTGAATAATTGTTGAGATCATCGTAGCCGGTGTTATTAGGCGCAAGTACCTGTATACGCACATTACCCATTTCAAACATATCACCCGGCTCCGGAATTGAAACAGAAACATCTTTTTCTTCGATTGCGTCCAACATATTTTCAAAGGTCTTTGTTGTGTGAATAGCATCAGGCATTACCAATGTCCCTATGCTGTCCATAGTTCTGATGACCGTCGCCATCGAACCTATGTGATCGGCGTGGGGATGTGTTGCTACGAGGTAATCTAACGCTGTAACACCATTATCAGTAAGATAACCAAGTATAAGGCTATCTTGCCCCGCATCACCGGCATCAATCAGCATAGCATGTTCACCGGATTTAATTAGGGCGCAATCGGCTTGTCCAACATCAAAAATAATGACTTGCAGAGTTTCGTCAAATTGTACCGGTGTGGCCGGTTCATGTGCGTACAGCTCCGGAGAGTCAGGTTGTGCCTGTTGCACTTCTGTCAACGTCTGTGATATAGGTGATGTATCCGTTGATTTAATCTCTGCAGGTGGCGCTGGTTCGGAAGCTGTTGGCTCGGTTACCGGCAGCGCAATAGTGCTTTTCTGCTGAGAACCGGAACACCCGCAAAAAAGCACAGCAATAAATAATAAAACGGTATATAGCTTAAATATTCGCTTCATCTTCATTTATAAAACCTTTCCGCACTTTATTTCAAGGCGTAGTCCGACAGCATACACTAATAGTCTACCAAATGTTGTATTTTTCAACATCAGTCGAACGCCATATAAAACGAACAAAAATAAGCTCTTTCATGAAGTTTTTCTAAAAAACTTTTTCGCTTTAAACCTGCATTATCAGCCAAACACCATATAGAACAAATAAAAAAAGTTCTTTTAAGCAATCACGCCAAAGAACTTTTTTACCCTAAAACAAATAATATCAGCCGAACGGCTAATATTGCTTGCTTACCATATACTTTGTAAAAAGTATTTTACGCTAATTTTTCCCTAAATAAGCCCATCTTTTCAGCCTGAATAACAGCAGATACCTTACTGCTCACGCCCAATTTGGAATATATAGCGCTAATTTGAGATTTGATGGTGTGAATCCCGACCTTTCGGTTCTTCGCAATTTGTTTATAGGTTAAGTCCGATTTTAATAGTTTTAATACTTCTATTTCCGCTTTGGTTAATGGTTTTCGTTTTTCTGATACAGTTTCTTTGCCTGATATTGATTTTTTACAACTGATAATAACATTCTCTAAATAATCATCACTACCACTTTTACGGATAGAATTTAGTATCGGCAGTAAATTTACGGCATCGTCTGAAAATATGCGAATAAAGCCACCTTTGCGCCCAGCCTCTAAAGCCGTCTTAATATGCTCATATGCGGTTTCCTTACGCCCCAAGCCATATTCTGTGATAGAGCGCAAAATGTTTATTTCAATCAAGTCCATGTTTCGTTTATTGCGGCGGCACAGCAATTCCAGATTGCCTAATAATACGCTGGACTCATTAAATTTTTCCTCTGACAGCAGCGCTCTAACAAGTGTGATATGACGGTAAATCAGGTAATAATACTGTTTATCTGCATAAGGCTTATTCTCTTTTTCAAATATTTCTGTTGCTCCCTTTTTACCGTTTTCCAATAGGTTGCGAAGTTCAAAGGCGTGAAAATTGGGCATAAGAAAATAATGCCCATTTTTCTCTATCTGCGATCCAAGCCGGTCTGTTAGTGCGTTGATCTCTTTTGAATCATGTATCACACGCAGCATCTTTACCAGTAATACGGTACATACAAAATAAAGCTCTGTAAATTTCTCTCTCTATCTCCGGCATGATTTCTTTTATAATCTGCTTTGCTTTGTCGAAGTCCTCTTGTTCATACGCTATCTCCGCCATAATTAACTCTGTTAAAAAGATCAGCTTTTTCCTTGACAAATCCGTTTTCTACTTTAATGTTTGCTTTGTAATATTCGACAATCCGAAAAATATCTATGCTATAATCCCTAATGCTTCGCAGGGCGGAAGGAAAGCGGAGAGCAGAAGCACGGGAGCGGTCATTCTCTATCAAATGAGGCGCGTATTTACTAACATTTACCCAATCCTCAAAGTCTTTATTATACAATATATCCTCATCAGGATTTACATATCTCAGCCATCCGACTTCCCAGGTAAAGTCAGCATATGATTCCGTTGAGATTGAGAGCGCACCCGGCTTATACCAGTCTATGACAATCCTATAAATGCGCTGCATTTCCTCAATGTTTCCCATAATAAAGTGAAGGAGGGCAATTCTTGCAGCAACCTCCGGGTATTCTTTCAAATCATTTACATCTAATGTTATAAGGCAGCTTGCAACTTCAACGTACTTATCCATTCCCATTTTTGCTGGAAAAACTCTTTTAAAAGCCTGGTTAATGCCACAAATATTGTTAGCCTTGTAGAAGTAGAGCAATGCCGAGACGCTTTCATTTCGTTCATACAACCACCATCCAACCGTAGAATATAACGCATTTACGTCGATGCCGGAAGCGCTAAGCTTAAATAAAAGGAAGTCTTTAAAAACACGGTGATAACAAAAAGAGTTGAATTCCTCCATTTTGGACAGGAAGAAGCCTTCCATATACAACTTGCTCAATACAGGATAAGTTTCTGTAATACCCGTAATGCTATGGCATATCGACGGTGTTAATTTGTCCAAAACCGACGTTTTAATTAAAAAGTTTTTTATTGTTTCGTCAAGACCATCCCAAATTTCCTTTTCAAAATAACCCACTATAAAGGCTCTTGCAGCGAAACCATATCTGACCGTTCCGTTTTGTGGGGCTGTCAGGACTGCGTTGAGAGCTGCCGGCCATCCGTCTGTTTCATCCTGAATCCGAAGTAGGTCTTTAGTATTTACGTCATAACCATTCATCAAAAAATACTCATACATTTCCTCAAAACTAAAACTCAATTCATTTACTGTAACAAGGTGTAAACGCTTTTTTAACGCAAAATCATTAAAAATCGACGGTAATTCGTAGCGACCTATGAGGATAACACGCCAACAGCAGAGCATGTTTTCGATTAGTGATTTCAATTCTTCTAAAAGCTCAACATCCCGAATAAACCGGCAATTATCAATTATCAATATTCTGTCGCTTTTAGAACGAGCTACCTGAATGATTGTCTCACTCAGAAAAGCTCGCGGGTTCCTAATAAACTCGGCGTCTTGCTGTATTTTATCCGCTTTTTCCTGCTCGCCTGCATATCGCAAAATAGAGTATGTAATAAGCGCCCAAAAGGCATCAGGCGAATCGTCGTCTTTATTTAGGCTTACCCATGCGACTTCCTTCTTATGCTCCTGCAGCCAGGACATAACCGCCATCGTTTTGCCGCAGCCATGTGGCGCAAATAAATATATCATTTCATCCAGAGGGGTATTGTTAATAATCCTTGCGATAGCCCGTCTTGGCAGAATTTTTTCTTCACTCTCGGAACCGTAGTTTTCAATGTCCAGAGTTCTTTTAAGCCCATTATTTTTCCCCTCCACGATAGCTATATACCTGAAACATTAAGCGGTTATTTTTCAAATAATGTTAAAAGGCGCTGAAAAACAGACAATTACGCCTGTTTCCAACGCCTTTCTATGTTTAAGCCTGTTCAGCATAATGCGCTAAAAACAGTTTAGTTGACTTGCTTCTTATGTTGTTATGTAATTCGATTATACAATTATAATTGTATTTATACAAGCGTAATAAATGGAAGACCTGTATTACCCTCTGTACAATAAAATTTAGAGGGGTGATACATTATGGATAAAAAGCAACAATTATCTGAAATAGGCGCACGACTGACAAGCAGACGTAAATTTCTTAATCTCACGCAGGAGCAAGCAGCAGAAAAAGCTGAGGTTCTTCAGCAGAGTATATCCGATGCAGAAAATGGAAAGACGGAGTTAATGTCTGATACCCTGTTAAGAATTTGCCGTGCGTATCAAGTCAGCACAGATTTCATTTTGACCGGTGAGCTTTATGATACAGATATAATGATGTTAAACAAGCGGGTTCAACAATTACCGCCTGATAAACTCCGGCATCTCGAAGGTATTATTAACCACTATATTGAGGCTGTCATGCCTGAATAAGTGGGCGGCTCTATAAAAAGTCACATCATAGTTACATTGTTAAACTGGGCAACCGCTTCCTGCCCGGTTTATTCTGTTGCTGTTAATACAAATTAATCATAAAAATGTGTTAAGTAGTTCATTCCATTCATTAGAGGCTGATGGGTCAAATTGTTTATCCAGCCGTTTCTTGTCGCTCAAGCCGCCTGTATAGCAATAATTCTTTTCAATATCCAATATAATGCTTTTAATTTCAATATACTCTTCCAACAGCTTACGACATGTGGAATCTATGAGAGCTTGAAGCTCGTTATATTTTTCCATGCGTTTTGATTCTGCACCAGCATACCGTGTATGTATCGCAATCTCTATGCGGGTATCTTTGGCTATCGAATTATAATGGCTGTCTGGTTTATTGCCATCGCGCAGGCCGCACAGGTAGTAATAACTATCCTCCATAGAGCCAATAGCGGCTATGGCATCAACAAAATCGTTTAACAGTGCCTTATACTCGGTTGGTACGGATGTTTGTAATTTCTCGGATATTACCGTACATTTTGTTTTTAAGCTTGCATAATCATCGTTATTACAAGCCTCTTGTAAAATGTCGTTTCTGCGTTCAGACAGGAAATAGCTCAAGGTCTCAAAAAGTCTGACATACATCTCACTCCCTATGTTTTCTATCTAAATATCGAACCGTGAAACACGCCTATAAAAGTTGTGTTTTTTCTATTATAGCATTATTTATGCTAATTACAAGCAATTTATCATGACTATTAGCACCATGTACGTGAATATCTAAGATGGTGCTTTTTTCATATATAATTGGGTAATATAAGCAGAGGTGATGCTAATGATAATCGGTGAGCGTTTAGAAGAACTAAGAAAAGATAAAGGATTGAGTCAGACAGCATTAGCAGAAGAGTTGGGGGTTAAGCCAAACACAATATCGGCGTATGAGCGCGAAACATCCGGCCCAAGTGACGAAATTAAAATCCAGATAGCAAAGTTGTTTAATGTATCCATTGATTATCTGTTAGGAATAATTGATGAAGAGGTTCCATATACTCGCGATAATTATATAATATTGCCAAAAGGTTATCCGCCCGAAATGAGAAAAGATATACTCGATTATCTTGAGTTGCTAAAATTGAAATATAAGATAAATAAATAAAAAAGCATCATACTTAAACCTGAATTAAAGTTGACGCTTTTATTTATTTGAGCTATTCGAAAAGGGATTTCAAGCAATGTTTATCTCTGTTGATTATATAATTTTTATCGGATATTGGGAAAAACTACTTATTTTCTGCTTCAATTACCGATCTTACCTTATCAACGGGGAGTTCGGTTGCTTCAGAAATATCCTCCAGGCTCATGTTCATTGCATGTAGCTTCTTTATGATTTGAACAGCTTTTTGCTCAGCGCCTTGCTTTAGCGCTCCAGCCATCCTGCTTTCATTATCCATCCGTGCCTTTTCGCGGGACTCATATAGGAGGCGTGTCTGTTCATCGGCGCTCAGTTCCTTTAATACACCATATGCTCTATTGATTTCAGGTTCTTTTTGAGCAAGCATTTCAAATTCCTCCTTCCTTCCGGCTTTTAAAAATGCCATCCAGTTCCATAACTTCTTTTCCTCTGGCTCAACGGGGAGTAGAGGCAACTCTAACGTATGGATTTCCATTACATCAGAAAATGTGGATTTTGTATTTTCATCATAGAAATGATAAACATTATGATAGCTTTCATTTTCCGGAATAAATACATAATCTGTAATGACAATACTGATAACCTGCTTTATTTCGCTGTAATACTCACCTTTTTTAATTTGCTCCGTGATCATCCTTGAGGCGTAAAATATAACACGTTCCCGCATCTCCGGTATATTGGATAGCTGCACCTCAACATCTATGACCTTCCCTGACCTTGTATGCACCTTTACGTCAAGTATTCCTAGTTTATCATCAATAGCATCAATTTGAAGGTGCGGGTCAACAATCGTCAAATGACTGAATTCGTCCGGGGGCAACTTCAATATAGCCTGCAAAAAGTCTGCCAATATATCCGTATTCTTGCTGTTACCAAAAATCATTTTAAAAATTATGTCTGACTTTGGAGATAAGATTTCTCGTTCCAATGTAATCGCTCCTTTATATATTTTATTATAGCATATTATTTGTTAAAAAATAAGCCGTTTTTAGCTTTTAGAGTTTTTGCTTTGAAGACTCTGCAAATAGAGCGCTTCAACTACATCATCAATTTCGCAGCCGGAATGGTCGGCAACCATAGCAAGCAGGCGTTCTGTTGAAATATCATTATCATCAAACATTTCATAAGCCGATAAAATTTCTTCCTGCTTATTACTTACACCCTGGTTCTTTTCAGTCAGTCTTCGTATTTTTTTCGATTTACCCATTGTGATTCTCCTTTATAAATATTAGTGATATTTGAAGTGTTTGATTGCAGATTTTATCTTTTTGAAAGATAGGTTTGTTTTCACATAGCCATCAAAAATGAGGTTTCATTGCAATGTCACACTTAATGCAGTTTGATTGCCTTCGGTTTGTTCTTGCTGCTGTTTCTTGATATTGGACATATACACTCGCTCAATTTCACAAACAGCAGCCACAATCATCGCGCACTCAAATTTGGTTGCATCGCCGCTCATGTCATTCACAACCTCATACCATCTATTATCAGAAATTGTTAAATAGTATTTCTCAAGCAGATAGAAAGCCCTTATAAATGCAGGATTGTATGATGCCAAGTCAATCCGGAAAGTACCGCTGATTTCTTTTTTTGCTGCACATATACGATTCAGTTCATCTGCGGCGGCTGTCATCATTTCTTTTTCAAATTCAGACGCGGCTCCGGAGACATCCTTTTGAATATCAGGAAGGCAATCCTCATTAACCGCCATATAATATTTCTCAAGCAAGTTTAATGTCTTCTTGAAAACAGGTTTGTATTGTTCCATGAGCCGCCTCCAAAATATTTATTTTTCATACCGGTTCAAATGATGTATCATTTTGAGGCGCTATTTCATAAATTCTCGCTGCCGTTTCAAATATGGCAGCATTATCACCTTCAGCAAGAATATTTGTAACCACCGGCGTAACGGATACTTTAGTTCCGACTAAAAAATAAGCCCGATACCCAATCTGCAGTGGCCTGGCCAAACGCCCCTCTATATATATTTTCTGTTTGTGGGTTCTATCTATAAGGCCTGCTAACTGGAAGCGAACAGCCATAATCTGCTGTGCGAGTTCTTCACGGCTATACGATGTCTTATCATTTAATTGTTTGTGAGTCCAGCCGTTCATTATCAGCTTTACAAGATTAAACTGACCGGGGCTTAACAGGGAAGCAATCTCAATATCCAGCAACTTCTCTTCAAAGCTTTGATCGTCAGCTCCCACATTTCCTATAAAAGAGGCTTCTTGATCTGGATTGTCTGCGTTTAGGCTGATTAGGTTTCCCTTACGTTTCTTCCTGCCCATATACGAGAAGTGATTATGTACCTCACGCTTCATAGTCTTATAAGCAATTGTCGAAAAGGCGTATTTCTGAAGCTTTTCTTCATCGAAATATTTCTTTACGCATTTTAAGTAGCCAATGGCAGCTATGTCATAAAAATCGTCTTCATTCAATTTGCTTTGATTTAAGAATGAATAGATCAGATTGTGATGCTGTTCAGCAAAGGCTTTTTGTTTATCATCTAATTTATCCATACAAATTGGCTCCTTTCAAAAAAATAAGCCGCCGAACAATAAATGTCCGGCAGCTCCATTCTTAACTTGATTCGTTATTCTATTTGATATGTTTAATAATCAGCCGCGCCAAATTGGAGGGGAGTTTGGATAAATCAGTAATATCCAAAAACCCGTCCCCATAAATTCTTTCAATGTTAGGACGGTCATCCCCGATGGCAGCAGCAAACAGTTTCAAACCTTTATTGCTGTATTCTCTCTTAATACCGCGTAAATCTGCCTCGGCTTCAGTTCCGAAATAACCTGTATCCGCAGGCTGCCCGTCAGATATTAAGATCAGCAGCTTTGTGGCTTCAGGCCTGGTAAGCAGCCGCTCGCAAACAAACCGTAGCGCGGCGCCGTCCCGGTTACTGCCTCTTGCCGTCATATCCATTATCCGGTATTTGTCCTTCTTATCTACCGAATCGAACTCCGAATAGGCAAACAGGTCAACACCGGAATAGGATGTGGAATGGCCATAAATACAAATCGGTATCCCAAGGCTTTCGCAGAAATCCTGAATGACAATGCTTGAGGCTCTGGCTGTCGTAATCCGGTCGTTGCTTGCCATGGAGCCGCTTTCATCTGCCAACAGCGCAACAGCCAGCTCAGCTTCATCTACCGGCAGGCGGTTATTGTAAAAATATCGTCCATCGTTCTGAACGAGGCTGCGCGTATTTAAACGCTTGCCCATAAGTAAGCCCGTCAGCTTCCCGCCATCTTTTTTATCTTTCAGCGCTTGCATAACTTGCTTTTGCATACGTTTTGAAAGCAGGAGCAGAGGAGGCGACACACGTTTATAGCTCGCCATCATCTCTGGTTCGAGACTGGTCATTCTGTTAATGGTTACATGAATACCGCTATGAGCATTGCCATACCGTATTTTATCGGACTCGGCCTGCAATTCGCCTGATAAATCCTGTTCTAAATTCATAACGGCTCTGTCTTCAGCCAATGTATTGAGAACCCGGTTAATATCATCTTCAGCGCTGTCATACCCGGAGCCGGAATAAAAGTTATTCCTGGATACGCCTCCTGAATTGCCTTCCTCGATGTCTTCCGTTTTCGTAAGCTCTATGCGTCCGGTTTCAAAATCAACAGCTTCCTGCAGCGCTGCCATCTCCTCGGCCTCAGCGTCTTTATCGTATTTCATTTTTTCAGCTTTGGCGTTTTTTCCTTTTCCTATCGGATCGGAGCCGACTTTGATACCATCTTTGTCTAATTGCTCCGCCAACTCTTTTAACAGTTTTTGAATTTCCTCTTCATCCATGGAACCGCCTGAGTTTTTGTGCTTTTCCTCAGTATCTTTAATCAGCTCCTTGATATAAGGCCACAGCTTAATAACAAGTTGATTAGTGGTCTTATAACGTACCCTTGAATCGTCGTCGTAGGCTGCATCATCAATTACCGGGATACAACTATCAAACGCTTCAACATACTCGCCTTTATAATCGCCAAGGTTGTTGTAATCCCCTGTCCGGCAATATTGGAGTATCAGATTCGATATAATGGAAAATCCCTTTACTTCGCTGTCAATCTGTTCGACAATAGAAGGGCAGAATTCCGGTATCCTCAGATTAACCAGTTGGATGCCGGTTTTGAATTTACCCGGAAAATCGTTGCACATCCTGGCTTCAATGTATATATCCTCAAGGATATTGTGAATGTTTCGGGCTGCCATAATGATTACTTCCATAGGGATTTTTTCGCCTTTTGTCAGGTATTCCTTCATCTCAGTCAGATTGGCGGACTCAATGACTGTCATTGGCCTGGGGGGTTCCGGAAAGAAATTGCCGTTAATAAGCGATTCCGTATACATTCCCATTATGGCAAAGTTAGTGAATAATACGTGGCCAATTTCGTGAGCAAGCATACCAATCAGGCAATCCGCTTTCAGTTTCCGGGTAGGAAAGCTCATGGCAATAGAATTTGCGGTATTCATAACAATGTTTCTGTTATCTGTAGCCGCTAAATTTCTGTCATGAATATTCCAATATGTCTTTACTTTGATTTTACGCTTATACCTTTTTGATGCTGTTTCAGCCAAATCGCCAAGATATGCTTCAAAAGCTTTGGATGCGAATAGCTCCTGGTCGGATATTTTCTTTTTCTCATCCTCTATGCGGCGCCTTATTTCCAAATGTGATGTTCTCATTGTTTTCCTCCTCGTTTGCATAGGCGAGCAGCAAAAGCGTTCTTCTTTTGCAACCAGCCTCATAAAAGTAAAAAAGAATTACTTGTTACTGTGTAAGCAGTAACAAAGCAATTCTTTTTATAAAGTCTTTCTATTTAACGAACTTAGGCTCAAGACAGGAAGACATGATTTCGGCTCGGTTCTCCGGATCAGCCGATATAGCGGACAAAACGGTATACTTAGCCGATTCAATAAAGTCCCCCACAATCGCGTAAGACTGTACCCAGGAAACATATTCCCTGAAGCCGCAGCTCCCGTCCGTAATCATTGTTTCTTTGCATCTCTCCGCCATATCCTTAATCGCTTCTGCCATCTTTTTTAAGGCTGACACATCTTTGCAGCCGGTAATACCGGTAGCCCGTTCCATCATGGTACTTACGCCAATGTCCTCAACATCAAAGACAAGGTTCATGCGGGAGATAACCGATTGGTTCATGTCCTTACATCCGTTATAATCGCTGTTTGTTGTAACTATAACTATAGTATCAGGATGACGCTCAATAGTTTCTCCAGTAGGAAGCGTAACGGTATTACAGCGGTCAAGTAAAGAATTCAGGCCTACGAGAACACCGGGATTGGCAATGATTGAAGGCTCCTGTATTTCTATGCAGTAACCGTTCCGTATTGCTTTTACAAGCGGAGTATCTACATACATAAATTTTTGAGCGCCGCTTTCCTGTTCCGGCTCAGCTTTTAAGTCCATTGCAATTACTTCCAGTAATTTATTATACACCTCTTCTTCATTCACATTTTCATCATACACACCTGTTAATTTATGATAAGCAGTAGGAGGATCCATCTGAATGTCCTCAAAAGTAGGATAAGATTTATCCAAACGTGCTGGCACAGCGCCGTTTTTAACATCCGGTAGAATTTGACCCAAAAGTTCAAATATCTCAGTGTTTGCTGAGCATGTCAGAAACATATACGGCAAACCCAATCCGGCTGCAATGGCTTTGGCGCCTTCGGTTTTACCCGTACCAGCCGGCCCTCTCATCATAAAATTACGCATGGGCTGCTTTGTGCTTCCGGTTAATTTAGCGTGTTTGCATATATTAACCACTTCAGGCGGAATCACATACCAGGGTTCCAATTGCGGAATTAAAGCCTTTTCTGCTGAGTTAAACTCTCTTTCCGATAATGCGTATTGACCGCAAAAGACCTCATGCTTCGTTAAAGGCGCAACCTCTTTAGGCGCTTCTCCAGGCTTTAATATTTCAAAGTCACCCGCAATTATATCTGTTGGGTTGTATACGCCTTTGTCAATGTTAAGCGCAGTAAGGGGGGAAATATTGCCTGTTTGTGCTATGTTTGTATTTATGCTGGCCTGACCGAGATTTTTGTTATTCTCTATGCGCCTGTAAAAGTTATCGCACAGGATGATTGCTTTTTGTGAAGCAAGCTCCATATCCGGGAATCCAGCGTCAGCCATATTACTGAGTTCATCATAGTTATCCGCAAACTCTTTATCCTGTAATGCCAGAGGCATCAGCGCAAAGAATAGGGCGGAACCGGAATTTTTATCTTCCTTCACAACGTAGCTGGTAGGCGTAGGAGCTGCTGCATCCGAATATATGCCGCAGGTGAATTTACCGTTCTTCTTATTGAAAATAGCGGTATGTATTTCTCCTGTGTGGCTCGGATATTCGGCCATAATCATGTCTTCACCCTGCATACCGATGGCGCCCTTCCCGGAATTCTTTTGCATATGGATATATGCAAGGATGGCGCTGAGCGTAGGGGCATGAAGCGTTGACTTTGGCGCAGACGCCTTATTATACTCAGATACGATGTCTGTGCGCGTCTTTGCTATGCTAGGATCGTTGAATGGTTCCGGCAGGTGACGCCGCCATGTCCAGTTATCAAATAATTTGTTTGCCATAGTTTTTCTTTCCTCCCATAATGAATTCTAATTCCATGAAATTAATAGCTGATTGTCTTTTTGTGTTGCCTTCAGCTCTTCTGCCTTTAATACTTTGATCAAATCATTCCAAGAAGCCTTTACAGGAAAATCAGGCAGCTTCTTTTTGGTTGCCTCGGCTTTTTGATCGTCCAGATACAGGAATACATCACCCGACTCGGAAACCAAAAGCTTTGAATGGCCTTGAGTATTAAACTCTGTTATCAGCTTATTTAATACGTCGCCGCCAACACCTTCAAACCATCCAGCCACATCCGCTTTTTCTTCATCCGGATTGCCGTCTGTATCTGCGGAGGCTTCGGCTGCTTTTTCATCCAATGCGGCAACCTTGATCATGTTGAACTCCATACGGCCAAACTGATCCAGTTTAATCTCCGAATAGGAATAATCACCGGCATTGAATAGCTTAATTCTGCCGATTCCGCCTTTTATAGCGAATTGAACCGGGTTACTGATTTGCCATTGCCATCTAACGTCAGCATAGGTTGCTTTCAACGTGTCGGTAATGCGGCAGTTAAAGTGCTGCAAGATTGTTTTTTCATAATCAGCGAGCTGTTTTGCTTTAGCAGCAGCTCTGGTCTTCGGCCCACTGTTTACCCTGGTCTTTTTAGAGTTTGGCCGCTTGAACTGCCAGTACAGAAACGAGATCAGGTTTACCACGGCCCAAAGCGCCACCAATCCGATTATGATGTTCTGGCCTGTCCGGTTATTGAATATAGCCATACTTAACAAAGACGATACGATTAGGGCATTAACAAACTTTACTTTTTTCATTTTCATTCTCCTCTCATAATGGGCAACAAAAAAAGGCCGCATTATGCTTAATTCATTCTTAAACATAAATGCGGCCTTTAGGATTAAAACAGATTATCTTACCGGAATTCCTCATCAATATTTGACTCCGGAAAGCTTTCATAGGCTTCATACCGTGAATCGGCATGATCCCCGTCAGCATCACCGGTTTTGGGCTTTCCTACCGGGATATAGTCCCAGGCAAGCACGTTTACCTTATTTGTGGATCGTTTTTCACCGCTGGCTTCGTATGTATCTACATCAAAGTCGCCGGTAACGCTGATTAGACTGCCTTTTTTAACTTTTGCGTTGACAATCCGTTCAGCTTCCTTGCCATTGAGCCAACACTGAAAATAGAGCGCTCGTTGCTTGTCACCATAGCCTTTGTTTACGGCTAGATTAAAACGTACATACGAAGCGCCGCCATTGGGACTTGCTTTCAGTTCCAAATCAGCAGTTGGCCTTCCCATCATAATAATAGTAATCACTGTAAATCCTCCTTATTGTATTTTTATCCTTAAAGCGCCAGGCTTTTTAGGCAATAAAAAAAGCGAGGATAAATTCAAACATCCCGCTATAACTGCGGCAGTTTGAAAAAATCATCCTCGCTTTATGTACGGTAAAAACCGCATAACAAGGGATTAAAGCCTTATAAAGACAACTATCCCTCTACTGTGTACAATCTTAACTGTGTGTGCAGCAATGCTTATAATTAGACATTACCTTTAAGCACAAAAATCAATTTACATCAATAATCATAACACTATATATGGTATATGTCAATGAAATTCATACCATATATAGTGCAGCATATTTCGCAGCAGCAAATTTCTAACAGGATTTATTTCCTTCTCATTTGGAGGCTAAGGTGAACCAAAAATGGGATCGCACTTTAGAAGAAGCGCGTCTATCAATTTGTTACCGTTCAAGCCCAATTTGTCCTCGGTGATATCTACAATCGCACCAAACCATTTATGATTTGTTACATGCCGCAAAACAGCATAATTAGGGGTTCTGGCTCACGGATAATCAGGTACGATACTATATTTGTCGTTCACATAGATGAAGATTTCTTTCCGATTTATCATATAACTTCTTCTTTCGCTCCAAATATATATGGCGTGTTTCAAAATAAGATAATTTTAGCGGACATAGAAAAAAGGGTGAAAAAGAGCAAACTATCCCCTATGTTATCAGAATACTCAAATGGTAAATATTAACATAATAATATTGAATCACAAATGATCTCCGGAATTAAAACCCTAATGCTTCTAAAAATTCCGGTTTGGGTTTACCTGTAAGCAATTCCAATGGACTTTTGCCAATTCGTTCTTTACAACGGCTTCTTCTGTAACGACGGGTGTTAAAGTACACTTTCATGAGAACAAAAAACTGTGATGGTACGACACTTCATGTCTATATAAACGCGTATCCGGCCATTCAGATTTTCTACCAAACTGCTTGCCTTTTTAACTCCATTGAGAATTTTTTGAAGTTCCGTTCTCATATGAACCTCACTGTTCTGTTCAGATATCCTCTCCGCTAAGCGGCAATCAATCTCGTTGCTTTGCTGACTTGCCGGGCTACATGACATCTGGCGGTATAGCTGATGAAATACGTCCGGCGGTATTCCTAGCTCTTGAGCGCGCTTCCCCATCTCTCTTGTAAGCCTACTTATAAATGACAACAGTCCCGGTAGGTTTCGACGAACCTTCTTTGCTTCTTTAATCAGCTCGGGATAGTCTGCCACTTTTTTCTCTATTTCGTTAAGAATATATTCAATCAAGGCTGTTGTTTCCTCAATATTGTACCCTGAAAAACCAAGCAGCTCCTTAAGCCAACCAAGTAAAATGCTTATAGTATTAAAGAGGTCAATCGCTGCTTCTGTTTTTGGTTGAATCTCCGCAAGCCGCTCTTTAGTTTTTTGGCGCAGGTTTTTGCCTTCTGCACGCTCCGAAAGAGCATACTCCTCTTTTATGTAAGAATACGCCTTCCGTTCCACCTTTGATACTTCCTTGCCCATTTCATAGAGCGCATGGAATACGTCACGTTGTATATCTATCTCCGGGTACACTTTGGGGATGCCTGCCAACAAGCCCGAACCGCCATCATTTATGCTTGTTTCCAACTCAAGCCCGTGTTCTTTCCTGTCTTGCATATATATTTCCCATGTTTCGCCGGTGCGATCAGTTGCATCTTCCAATAAATAGATATATGTGCTTTCTGGGTCTATGCCTGTTAAAATCGGAAGACTACATTGGAATATCTCGTCGTTTGCTCCTTGGCGTATAACCTTCAAGTGTTACTTGGTCATCAAATGCCTGCGCGCGTTTAGACGCCTCCTTTATTACTCCGCTGATATAGCCAATTGACACATATATACCCAACGCCGTTTCAAGCACCCGTTGTATACCTTCCAACGATGAAGCGCAATCAAGTGCCATGCTCAATATCAGCCTTTTCTTAAACGCATCGGTGACTTCTATGGTTTGCTTGCCTTCGGGTTGCTCGTTCAGCGATTCCGCATAGTTTATCACTTTCTCTTTTTGTTCATATATATGGCTGCGACTTATCCGCTTTTGACGGTTATTTTGTCTATTGGGATGCCTTACAGCAGCCTATCTTGAATTTTTCTGCATTCCCATATTTTTTGTTGGCTTTTTCATATCATTTGAGCTTGCGCTCTGGTATAATTATTTTTGAACATATGATTTTCCTCCTTGTGCGTTGTGTTTTGTGTGACTCTATTTTATCACACTTGGAGGCATATGTTCTTTTTTGTCCGCTTATTTTGAAACACGCCATATATATCGCTACGTTCGTCTTATCGCCCTGAGCCGCAAAGGCGTACTAAACTTATCATGTAAGGATAGAAAAACTTTTACCATCCCATTTAATAGAAATAATATCGACATTTTTGATTTTAGGTTTTTTTCGCAACATTTCTTTTGAAAACAAATACATCAATGTTTTAATAGCAAAAGCATGAGTAACGATCAGGACGCTTGGATTATTCAAGTGAATAAAATTATCACCTGTTTCTTTGAGAAAACTTTCCAATCTATCCGTAATCATATGAAACGGTTCAACCATACCTGTTATGTCGGATTTATAAATAAGCTCACAAACTTCCGGCAGACGGAAATTAAGTTCTGAAAAATCATTTTGTATCTGTAATTCATTCATAATACTGGAAATAAACTTATTATTATTTTCTGCTTCCCAACAGCCCAAACACCACTCACGGAGCCTTTTATCAGTAATAACTTGCAGTTCATTTTGCCCCTTTGCAGTTAATATGGTTTTTCCAGTCTGTAAAGCTCTGGATGTATCACTGGAAAATGCAGACGAAAATTGGACATTTTTCAGTTGCAGTCCTAATTGTGTGGCTGTTTGGATTCCTCTTTCAGTTAATGGGGAATCTACCCAACCTTGTGCTTTATGTAAATGGTTAAGTAATGTTTCCCCATGTCGAGTAACATATTAAAGTAACTGTTGAATCCATGTTTTATCCTCCGAAATAATCCTACGTAATCGCTTCACCTTATCGCTTTAAGGTGCGGTAAATTATGACTCAGGTTTATTTTTTCGCCAGTAATTTCTTCAGGTATCCTTCATTGAGCATGTGGACTGTTTCAAATGTTCCGTCGTAATAAACGGCCCAATTATTAAATACACCGGGAGTGACTTCGCTTTTTCTGCCGAATCAACAGCGATTAGTGAAAGTGGAATATGATTCGCTTCACAGTATTCCTTTACCTGCTCGATACAATTCGGTATATATGGACATTGCAATCCGTAATAAATGGTCAATCCCTTGTTTTCAATGCCTTGTTTCCTTGCATTGTCTGCAAACTTTGGTTGTGTTCCATCAAAAGATAATGCCAACAGCTCATAGTCACCTGAGATAGTATCTACAGTCGAAAAACCGTTTGCCTGCATAAATTTTTTGTCTGACAAAAACGGCGATTTCTTTTTGGAACTAATGACACAGATGCCGGATTTTCCCCGGCTTTTCGCATCCTCTATACAGTATTCCAACAGAGCCTTGCCATGTCCCTTGCCCTTAAAGCTGCCGGCAACCCAAAGGCAATAGATATACATATAGTTTTTGCCGACAACGGGAACCCACGCCTTTTCCAGAGGAGCGTACTCAATAAACACCTTTCCCTTCTCGTTTAGCTTGCGAAAAACATGTCCTTCTTTTATGCGTTCAGAAAGCCACTGGCGTTTTACATTTACACCAGTTTGATGCTTCTTGTCAGAAATGGCGCAGCAAAGATGTTCAGCCGATAGATTATCCTCTGTTATATTGATATATTCACTCATATTTAACCCCTGCATTTTAGTGGTGTATCCTAAGTCATTTTTATCTCGAAAACTTACTAATTATTTCGCTTCATCGCTTTATTGCACCGTATCTGGAAACTAAGATGCACTAACTTGTATTCGCTCTATCGAAAATTTACACGATATGCCTAATAGTGATTAAAGAGAAAGCTCCATCTTTTGCTCAATGATTTTCTCGCTGCTCCATTCATTATTCACTTTTTCTTCGGTTAGGACAAATCCCGCCTTGTCGTAAAGAAATCTGGCTTTGTCTAATCCTTTGAAAGTCCACAAAAAAATATCTCATAATTCTTCTCACGGCAGAAATCAAGCACAGTCTTTACAAGTTTGCTTCCAATGCCCATGCCCTGATAGTTAGCGTCAACCAAAAACCATCTGAATTGTGCTTTTTTATCGTCAATGCGGACGATTGCGACAGAACCAACTATATTTCTGTCTGCCTCTGCAATCCAAAGTTCCCCACCCGTAGAGTCACGAACGAAATCAGCGAGGTATTTAATGAAATAATATTCAGATGAGCGGCAAAACCCGTGGTTATCGCAGTAATATTTTCCGTGCATATATGCGACGTAACCTTCGTCGCCGGGTTCGCTCGGTCTTATCATTATTCCTTGTAGTGCCTTGATTTCTGACATCTTAACCTCCGCTTATATATGCTCTTACATTCGCAACATGACATTTTCATCTGGGTTTAAAGAACCGCGCCTTCAGAAACAAAGGCGTACTGTCAAGCGTATATAATCCCCATAATTTCGATAAACCCATATCCCAACTTCTACACGGCTATCTGCTTATACTGTGCGCTTAATAACTTTTTTCAACAGAAAAGAGATGAACTTTACAACTGTTCAAGTTAATAAAAGAATAAAACTCTTCTGCCAAATCATTCTTACCGCACGGTTCCGCCACCTTTTTTGCGTCATCCATTGTTTCAAAAGTTATAAAATCCGCCCACGTCTCACCGTCAACAAGTTGCTTCCATGAAATATAGCCCTCTTGCTTAGACATATACTCATTATTTAGTTTTTCTGCTGCGAGTAAAAAATCCGGAACGGAAGCCTCCCTTTTTTAGCTTAAAAGAAACGTAAAAGACTGCGTTAGACATATAATACTTCCCCTTTCTATAATGTAAATTAACTTTCATGTTGCGAAGCGGCAGAATCGTAACTACTAACAATTCTACTGTTGCCTTGCAATGTCGATAATCCCAATACACACGAAGGAGTGAGAGAACATGGCCGCTTACAACATCGTGCTTATTTTGTAATGATTTAACTATGTTTGCCTTATGGTGCAAAGGCGGAAAAGATAACTCGGTTGGCATCTCTATTTGCCTAATATCTCTTGCTGCGCTTTCTTGCTTAACGATGAAAGCACCAATTTATGAGAGGCACACACCATGTTGGCAAGTACCTCCTGCGGCACATCACTATCCAGATACACGGTACTCCAGTGTAACTTGTTCATGTAATAACCCGGCACGATGTCATCATACTCACGACGCAACATATCACTATACAGAGGTTCGACTTCAAGGTAATAATGGGACGTCCGTTTTGGTCATTTATGCCGATATAGGCGTACATCTTGCTTCGCAGCAGATATTTGTATGCTTGCCATGCGGGTTGAAATTTCTTTGCAGTGGCCGGTTGCTTTTGTAAATGTTCATCCAACCATCGGTAGTTTTCCATAATATCCTCCGGCCACGGTGTTGCGCTGTTTACTATCGCTGCCATTATATAACCCACCCTTACCATAAGCAGTGCAATTGTTTTCTCGCCTAAAGGCGAACATTTCATAATATAAACTCTCTACGAAACATTCAAGCGTTAGACCGTCCGCAGATAATAATAATACGGCACCTTTTCGCCTGATTGCTCACAATCTGCATTGCAGGCTAATATACATCTCCACCCTCGAAGCAGCCCTCAATATCGTTTTTCAGAAAGTCACCTTGGGCAATATACGGTGCTTCAATGCGGTATCCTTTATGCTTCAGCAGCCTAAACTTGAAGTCAAGCAAGGCAGCGGGAACATAGAGTTCTCTAGCTGCACCGAAAAAGATATGTCCTCGTCGTTTAGCAGTTCAATTAGTTCATCATCGTCAATTAACAGCTCAGCAGCAAACAGGTTGGCTTCATACTCGGCAGGTTTTGCCCTGTCGAAAAGCTCTATCTCCTGAAAACCTGTTATTATTCCGATAAAAGTATTATTCATACTGGACAGTCAAAAGTTCTCGATGCTTTAAAGCGGCAAAGTGTTTTCCGTCAGATAAGTCGAATATTTATGCATAAAAATGGCTATAAAATCTTAAAATATGCAAAATTTAAAGTGCTCCTCACTGATTTCATATAGATTTTGATAAATAAACGCTTTAGAACTTTAACGTGACAAGAACTTTTGACTCTCCAGTATTCATACAAAGAGTCACCAAATGCTTAAATCACGACGCGGGCAAGTTCTTACCAAACTTCTGGATTAGCCCACATTCCGCCGATCTTCAAGTACTTCCAGGTCTGCATAATACCGTTCTTGTCGAAGTAATACAGCTGTGCAATACCGAGTTTTTACCGTGTGTCTTGCAGAATAGAGCTTTCAGTTCGCGTTCTGTAGTATGACATAGGCATTCTCCTTAAAGTAGGCATGCTGAATTATACGTTTCTACGTACGTAATACCAATAAGATTTTGTTTTTAATTCACTCAAAATCTAAAGCAACTCTTTCCACAAACCTAATGCCTTATCTTCAAAAGTTCCGACAATCAGCCCTCTGTCGAGAAAACCGTTTCGTTCCTCGCAACACGTTTCGGGGAGTAAGGCACAGGTATGGCAGGCAGCAAGATTAAGAGATTCACGCCCTTGGCCGTGGCTCAGAATACAAACCGGGTCGTTTGAACAGTTCTGAGCGCCTTTCACTGCTTTTCTCAGAATGATTGGAAAGGCGTCCGGTCTTCCTTGGCGCACCAAGCCGCCCAATGTACCCTCCGAATCTCCGCTTGCCGTGTAGATGAAAATCCCCGCCATTTGCTTTCCGTCGGTTTCATCGGCACAGTAGATTCGCTCGCTTAGAGATGCAACACTGTATCCGCACTCAAAGCTAAGCTGCCTAATCAAAAGATGAGAGAGCGTATGCAGCATAACGAACTTCGGAGTGATGGTTCTCGGATGGTTAATTCCGATAAACGAGGCGGCATAGCTGTCATTGATTCGCTTGGCTCTTTCAAAAGCGGCAGGATTTCTTTGTATCCACTCATCAATATCGCATTGCTCAAATTCGATAAATATCCCTTCGCCACGCACTTCATACGCCGGATACCAATGGGTATCCGCTTTTTTTATATGGACAAACCCATTATCATTTTTGCTCGTAACGGGATTAATTCTTGAAAATCCTATAAGGGCATTAACTACCCTTACTTTATCAATCAACGAAATCGATTTGACGTGTGGAAGTTGATATTCCTCTATATCCATACTTTCCCGTGAAAAGTCTCCCAATGCTCCTGAAGGCGAGGAAACCTCACCGCTCAGAGCTTCATACTCTTCGGCACGATATTTCACGCTTGTAACGTCAGTCTCCCTATCGCTTTCTTCAAGCCATTTGCGTATAAGAATGCGCTCTATGTCGGCTTGTGGCGCTCCGATTTCAAGGGCGATTTTCTCAACCCACTTTGTAAGCCTCTTCTTTATTGTCGGAATTCTGTCTTCTGGCTCTTCGTCTTCGATAACTGTGATGCAACCGGCAAAAGTGTTGCTTTTCTCGATTTTTGCATTCAGCTTATCGGCGTAAGGGGGATGACTAACGAACTATAAATGACCGGAAAATACACGGAAGACGAGCCGCGTTGCACGGTTTTCGGATATTGAGCGCATTTCTCTCTGACATGTTTGTGAGGATGCCCACCTTCGCACAAAAACTCGTTTGTATCTTCTACTTTATCAAGTTTTTCGAAAGCATCCTTGTCAAAGGCACCTTTTAAAGTTGCCATGGCACCGCAGGAACATGTTATAGTTAGACCCTCCAATCCTTCTGCGCCAGATGCACCTGTTTTGAACTTGATAGAAGAATTAGCACAGACAGGATTCTTGCTCTTTTTATGAACCCACTTGACCCACGGAAAGTCATTGATATGACCGTGCTCGCAGACTGTTACAATACGAGCAACTACCAAATCCTGCCAACATGTCGGGCATTGCAGGTGCTTAACCATGTGTGCGTCATATTCGAGAGTTTTTGGCTTTGCCTGCTTTCTGTATTCTTTGACCCATTCTTTAATAGGTTGAAACTTTCTGCATTTCGGGCAGAAATACCATTCAGGAAATCTGACATAAGATACGTCTGTCGGCATAGCAAACCAGTCAACACCAAGTGCTTTCGCAAAGCGGTCATCGTATATTTTTGAAGTTGCTCCCCAGTATTCCGGAGCAGCGGTTATGAGCGTTTGGTCAGGGAAGTCAACCATAGCTCCAATACCATACTGTAAAACGGCTTGTGCCGCTCTGACAGAGTGCGTAACATGATTAAGGGGTACTTTGTCTTTAAAATTCTCAGCCATATCTAATCCTCCCAGATCACGACGCTGCCGTTGACTTGCGAATCAACGTTTCGCATCGAAGTCAGAGTTTCTCGTGCGGAATCTCGTCCTGCCGAGTTATATTGCTTTAGTAGCCGCTGTTCTCTGGCTGCGGGTGGGTTCACCATATATCTACGCCCGAAATAGAAGGGAACGCTTTTTCCATCCTCACTACACTCGTTGACCTTTGCCTGCCAATCATCAATAAACAATGCCATTTCATCTATAATGTCGGGAATGTCATCCCTTAGTGCATTCACAGCGCGCTTATTTATTTTTCTGACGCGTTCGATTATGAAGTCTTCGATTACCTTAATGTCATCGGCAAAATAGTCCCTGTCAAATTGGATAGCTTCGTTGTCTTTTATCAGACCGACTTTTTGACGAATCATTGCCGTCAGAATAGCGTGTAATGCCCGTTCTCTTGCAGGCTTTGAAAAAGGCGTTGCTCCAGTGGGCTCAACGAAACGATAGAATGACTCGTGGTACGCTCTGAATCGTTCATAGTGTGAACGGTCACGGCTTTTAGTAGCGTCATACTGAATAAAAGCAACGCCTGGGAAAGAGCGCCCTATGCGGCTCGAAGCCTGTATGTATTCGCTTGTAAGTTTCGGTTGACCGACCATAAGCATTACGTTCAATCTCGCAACATCTATGCCGACCGAAATCATATTTGTTGCAAGTAGAACATTTGAGGCATACCGATGTTCCGCGATATTCTTTTGGGAGTATTCTAACTTTTCGAGTTTGTCGAGTGTTTCATTTAACTCTGTTGTCGTAACACGACTTGTAAGTTCGTCCGAACCGACGATACCTCTTCGTCTGGAGAACATCCTGTTAGCTGTGCGGATAATAAAGTCTTTAACGTCATCTTCTACAAGTGTCGATGCTTTACCGAGGTCTTTCAGACTGTTAAAATACACGGTCAGCGTCCAGAGCTTGTCTTTTATGTCATCCTGTAAATCCATAGTGAATGCCTTTTGTAATAAGGCTGCCATTGCGCGGATTTCCATCATTGCTTTCGTTTTTCCGGAAGGCATCAGTCCGATATACAAGCGCCCGAATATACCATCACCATAAGACACTTTTGCTTCACGGGCAAAGAAAGAATCGTCGGCATCAATCCCGGTGCAGGGAATTGAACAACATCTCGGTTATAAAGCACGGAGCATTGTTCCTTAGCTCTGCGGATGGTTGCAGTTGAAGCAATTATCTTGGGGTAAATCCCTTTCTGTCCGCATATTTGATCTACTGCCGTTTCATATATCCCGACCACTGTGCCGAGAGCGCCGGAAATCAAATGCAGTTCGTCCTGTATAATAAGTTCCGGAGCGCGATTGCCATCACCTACCCCGAAGAATGAGCCGATTCTCCCATCCCAAGGCATCATGGCAAACTTGTCCACCGTGCCGAACAGAAGAGTGGGGGGATTTTCATATAACTCATCGTCAATTATTTGAATCGGCAATCTTGTGGTAAACTGGCAATCCTCATGAGGGCAAAACATATAGAAATGCTTGTTCCTCATGTTATAACCCCACTTACCGATGAGCTTCTTATCTTTCTCGTCCTTTACAAGTTTTGTTCCGCACCATGGGCATTTAAGTACCTGAAATTTGTTATTGCGGTCTTTTACATTACGCACAGCAAAGCCGTCCGTTACCTTTAGCAACTTGTTGAGATTGTATTTTGCATCGTCATTGGTGTTGGGAATATGTTTGCCGCCTATCCATAAGCCGATAGTTATGGGGTCTGCATCAAAGGATACGCCGGATACTTGTGTGTCCTTTCTTCGCAATCTTGGCGGATGTATTCGCAAGCGCAAATCAATGTAGCGGCGCGGGTGAATTGCTGAGCGGCCAGTAGGCGTAAAGTATATCGCATAATAACCGTTGTTCCGTTTGACTCCTTCGGATGTGCTAACTTGCGATAGAAAATAGTAAATGCAGTCAAGCCGAGATAAGCCTCGGTTTTTCCGCCTCCAGTCGGAAACCATATAAGGTCAACTATTCCGCGCTCTTCGGAATGATCGTTTACAATTGAGTTAATATCCATTAAAAGAAATGCAATTTGAAACGGTCTCCATCGGCAATCCCCGTCGCCTTCCTCGCAATAATTCATATTATTCAGCAGTTCGGAAATCTGCTCGTCTCCAGGATTATAATGGATAACGAAAACTAGACCACAGAAGTAAGCAGTAATAAGGTGGCAATAATAAAAAGATGAGAAAAAACTATACAAAGGAACTCAAAACAAAAATCGTATTAGAGCTGCTCAGAGAGGAAGAGACCATATCACAAATAGCAGCAAAGTACGAAATACACCCAAACCAATTGAGCCGCTGGCGAAAGACAGTAGTCGAAGGTATTCCCGATATGCTGATGGATAAGCGAAAAAGGAGAGCGATGGAAAAGAGAGAGAAGAGCTTATCCAAGAACTATATGGGCAAATAGGGGAATTGTCAGCTAAACTTAGCTGGCTTAAAAAAAAATCTGGCATTGACATTCAGTAAAGAAGAGCGGATAAGGATCTTGGGCGAAAATGAAGAATACAGCACAAGAGAGCAGTGTGAGTTGCTAACACTCAGTCGAAGCAGCTTGTACTACAAGCCGAAGCCAATAGCACCAAAAAAGTTAGAATTGCTCAATAAAATCGATGAAATCTATACAAAGTATCCCTATTATGGTTCAAGACGTATAACAGTGGTATTAAACCAAGAGGGCTATGAAATTAGCCGACCTACGACATCAAAGTATATGAGCGAAATGGGATTAGAGGCCATCTATCCCAAAAAGAATCTGAGCATACGGAACCTGGAACACAAGGTGTATCCCTATCTGCTGCGCCATATACGAGCGGAGCGCCCAAATCACATCTGGGGAACTGATATCACCTATATCCGACTGAAAGGTGGGTTCATGTATCTTGTTGCATATTTGGATTGGTATTCTCGTTATGTTGTGTCGTGGGAACTGTCAGATACACTGGAAGACGACTTTGTTGTTTCAGCCTTAAAAAATGCATTGGAAAAGTCAGTACCGGAAATAGCGAACAGTGACCAGGGCAGTCAATTCACAGGAAAGGAATACACAAGCACGTTGTTGAGTTCAAATGTTGCAATCAGCATGGATGGCCGGAACAGAGCCTTGGATAATATTTTTACAGAGCGGCTTTGGCGAACCGTGAAATATGAGAACGTTTATATACACGAATACGAATCTCCCCGAGAACTTCGCATGGGGTTGGCCGAATACTTTACACACTACAATTATACTCGTCCGCATCAAGCATTAGATTATCAGACTCCGGCACAAGTTTATTTTAAGAAAAGGGATTAAGACCTTGGGGGCTACGCCCCAATACCCCGGCAAGCGCGCGGGCGCTTGACCCCGGTAGGTTATGAAGTTCAGTTCTACAAGACAGGAGGCTTCCACCTTATTCATGGCTAAAATTTGGTCTTGACATCTTTAGCCACTATAAGCGTTTATTTTGACATAGCTCTATACCTTAACAGCGAATGATTAAATGAACATTGAATAAAAAACAATAAACAGAAACTATTGATAATAAAATTTATTTTTGGTAAAATAGACTAAAATGAATTGTTTTTGATTTTTCATTTTAAAATCATTAAAAAGGTTTCGCTTAGAGTCCTCTTTAATCCCTTGCTAACATCTGCTAACATTTTTGCTAACATTCATTTAAAAACGTGAGTTTTAATGCTTTTCGCTCCTTTACACTGGATGCGGAAAAACCTCATAAAATCAATGCACTAGATGCGGGGGAAAATAAAAAAAGCGCGAAAAGATTTCAAACCAAGACCTATCCGTTGACTACAGACCAGTAGGTCGTGGGTTCAAATCCTGTCGCGCACACCAAAATCCCTCACTTGAAATTACAATTCCAAGTGAGGGATTTTTATTGCAAAGAAATATATATTGTAAAAAACTATCTTTATACCATAAATTCCCTATTATGCCTACCATCGCATCCTTGACATTAATCAATTTTCTATTTATACTATAGAAAATTTTTAAAAGTCTAAAGCAATGAGAAAGAAAGCAGGATAAATTATTTTTACAGAGAATTGCGCCACGCGCCGATTTTTGGCTTTCGTATACCAAAAGATAATGACGCAAAGGTTGGAAGCGCAAAAAATAATTTTCTTTAACTACCATCTTTCGAGCTGCCCCAATCCGGCACGGTGATTCCGTTATAATCAAAGCCAAGTTTTCATAAGGCTACGTAAAGTGAAAAGATTTTTCTTTTTTATATGGGTGGAACCGCGGGTGAATCTCGTCCCTGTTTTGATTTTGTCAAAGCAGGGATTTTTTATTATGTTAGCTGCAAGCCTATCCCTAATTAGACAAAAAAACCGAATATGGAATTTACTTAAAACCTGTTAAATACGCGTATAATTCCATAAGTATTCCCGTTTCTATAGCAGCAAGGTTACATCAACGTTTATAAATCCAAGGAGGAGATAATAATGATTAAAGTAACACTAAAAGACAACATTGTGAAAGAATTTGATAACGAAACTACGGTGGCATCAATTGCTGCCGGAATAAGTGCCGGACTTCTACGAAATGCCTGCGCGGCACTCGTTGACGGCGAACTTAAGGATTTACGTCACAATATAACAAAGGATTGTAACGTTAAAATTCTGACTTTCGACGACGAAGGCGGACGTCACGCTTTTTGGCACACAACATCACACATACTAGCGCAAGCAATAAAACGGCTCTACCCTGACGCAAAGCTCGCCATAGGTCCTGCAATAAGTGAAGGCTTCTATTACGATATCGAAACTAAAAAACCGCTCGTACCAGAAGACCTGGCTGCAATCGAGGATGAAATGAAAAAGATTGTCAAAGAGGAGCTAGATATCGAATACTTTGAGCTTGAACGCTCTGAAGCTATTAAAATTACAGAAGATATGGACGAAGCCTACAAAACCGAGCTTATATGTGATCTACCAGAGGATGCAGCAATATCCTTTTACAAACAAGGGGAATTTACTGATCTTTGCGCCGAGCCGCATTTAATGAACACAAAAGGGGTAAAATCCTTCAAGTTGCTATCTATAGCAGGCGCATACTGGCGTGGCAGCGAAAAGAACAAGATGCTTACAAGGATTTACGGGATATCATTTCCAAAAGCATCTGAGCTTGAGGCATATATTACAAGGATGGAGGAAGCCAAGAAGAGAGACCACAGGAAGCTTGGCAAGGAGCTAGGATTGTTTGCGTTCATGGATGACGGCTTCACGGCTTCCCGTTTTTCCTCCCCAAAGGAATGATAATAAAAAACGAGTTGGTCAACTACTGGCGCGAAATACACCGAAGAGCCGGATATCATGAAATTTCCACACCGATAATGCTTAATAAGGGCTTGTGGGAACGCTCAGGACACTGGGATCATTATAAAGAAAACATATACACGACCGGAATTGAGGAACAGGAATTTGCAATAAAACCTATGAATTGCCCCGGCGGCATGCTTATATTTGGGCTAGAAACTCGCTCATACAGGGATTTGCCTATCAGGTTCGGAGAGCTTGGGATCGTGCATCGTCACGAAAAGTCGGGCGCATTGCACGGGCTGATGAGGGTACGCTGTTTCACGCAAGACGACGCTCATATCTTCATGACCTCCGAGCAGATTAAGGATGAAATAATAGGAGTAATAACGCTGATTGACGAGGTGTACTCTCTATTGGGTTTCAAATATGCAGTTGAACTGTCAACTCGCCCGGAAAGCAGCATGGGAAGCGATGAAGACTGGGAACACGCAACAAATTCGTTGAAAGAAGCCTTGGATGAAAAGGGGCTTGAATACAAAATAAACGAGGGCGACGGTGCTTTTTACTAGCCCAAGATTGATTTTCACCTTGAGGATTCCATAGGTAGGACATGGCAGTGTGGAACGATCCAACTTGATTTTCAAATGCCTGAGCGTTTTGAGCTTGAATATGTAGGAAGTGACGGTTTAAAGCACAGACCTGTCATGATACACAGAGTCGTATTCGGAAGCATCGAAAGGTTTATAGGAGTATTGACGGAGCATTTTGCGGGGGCGTTCCCGTTGTGGCTGACACCGGTTCAAGCGATAGTGCTGCCTATATCCGACAAACATCTCGAATATGCGCAGGAGATACACGGCATGCTTACTGAAAAAGGAATACGCACGGAAATAGATCTGCGTGCAGAAAAAATAGGCTTTAAGATAAGAGAAGCCAGAAATCTAAGGATACCGTACATCATGGTAGTCGGTGAAAAGGAAGTGGAGACAAAGACGGTGTCTCTAAGGAGCCGGAACGGCGACGAGGGTCAGTCTCCCCGACATCGTAATAAGCCGTATACTTGATGAAATAGCCTCAAAAAATTGAAGCAGGAAAAAACATAAGATGAATTGATAAAGCTTGCTCAAAATTCTACCTGAATCACGTAGGATTTTGAGCAGTTTTCTAACTCGAAAAAATGAAGTGTGATAGAAAGATACTTTCAGCTTGAATTTGTGCCTAAAATGAGAACACAAGCGGTTTTGCTTGAGGCTTGGAGGTAAATATGAATAACCGTGAACACTACGAAGAGATGGAATCGCGCAACTTAAGTCAATACGCAACTTTAAGCAAAAATACACAGGGGCGCGCTCGCAAAGAGGAAAAATGCGACCTGAGAACAGAGTTTATGCGTGACAGAGACCGGATAATGCATTGTAAATCTTTTCGAAGGTTAATGCACAAAACGCAGGTATTCATATCTCCGGAAGGCGACCATTACAGGACAAGACTGACTCATACTCTTGAGGTTGCTCAGGTATCGAGAGCGATAGCACGCGAGCTTTGAGCTGAATGAAGATCTAACTGAAGCTATTGCCTTAGGACATGACTTAGGTCACACGCCATTCGGACACGCAGGCGAGGATGCTCTTAATAATATGCTGCCCGGAGGCTTTACACATAATGAGCAGAGTGTATGCATTGTAGAGAAACTTGAAAAAAACGGTGCCGGACTGAATTTGACCTATGAGGTTTTAGACGGTATCCGGGAGCACAGAAGCAACGGACATCCTGCCACTCTGGAGGGAAAAATTGTTCAGTTATCTGATAAAATAGCATATATTAATCACGATATAGACGACGCAATAGCGGGGGTTCTTACCAACCGAGATCTTCCCACAGACTGCACAAAGATTCTAGGCGATAAAAGCAGTTCTCGCATCGACTTTTTAATAAGAAGCGTTATTAAAGCAAGCGATGGAGTATTTGACATTAAGCTTGAAGATCACGTTAGTCATGCAATGAAAAAATTACGAGAATATTTATTTGAAACTGTTTATGAAAATCAACTTCAAAAAAAGGAACGCGAAAAAATTTCGAGAATATTTTCTGTTTTAATGGAGTATTATACGACAAAACCCGAAGCACTTCCGCAGGAATTTTATGATATGTATAAATCAGGGGAAGATTTGATGAAAGTCGTGGCAAATTATATTGCCTGTATGACGGACAGGTTTGCAATCAGAAAATTTGAGGATATTGTAATGCCATCCTCTTGGCATATCGGAAAAATTAACTTTGCGATTAAAATTCTTTCCTTCAATTGAATAAAAGGATTATTTAAGTTTTTATGTCGAATTAAATAAATAGAATCTTGTTCCGATTCGGTAGGTGATTCGGTAGGTGATCGCATGGTTATCCACAAGACGCTTTAGACGAGGTCTTAGCGCGTAATGACATAGTGGACGTAATAAGCTCATATACCACGCTTAAACAAAGAGGTTCGTCTTATGTGGGCTTGTGTCCGTTTCACAAAGAACGTACGCCTTCCTTTTCCGTAAGCGCGGATAAGCAGCTTTTCCATTGTTTTGGTTGCGGAGAGTCTGGCAATGTTTACGGCTTTATAATGAAGTCGGAAAATCTTGGATTTATGGAAGCTGCGCGTTATCTAGCGGACAGGGTGCATTATACCCTCCCGGAAGGTAAAACATCTCCTGGTGAAGTAAAAAAAAAGGCTCTTAAAGGAAAAATTTTTGAAATAAATAAATTGCGGCGCATTTTTTTTATGACTGTCTTAATTCTGACGGACGGAAAGGCAGCAGTCTCTTATCTTGATAGCCGGAATGTTTCGTTAATATAAGGAAGCGTTTTGGGTTAGGTTTTTCTCCCGGATAAATGGGATTCACTTTATAAGTTTTTATTGAAAAAGGATTTACGATAACGAGGCTTTTAAAAGCTCGCAGGGCTTATCGTTTCTGATAAGGATAAAAATTTGTACCGTGATAAGTTTAGAAACAGGCTGATGTTCCCTATATTCTAAGTGCTATGGGTGAAATTACAGGTTTTGGTGGGAGAATACTAGGCACAGGTGAATGTCAAATATTTAAATTCACCTGAAACGGTTGTCTTTGCTAAAAGCAAAAACCTGTATGGAATAAATTTTGCCAGGAAATCAAAGGCAAAGGAGTTTATTCTTGTGGAAGGTTATATGGATGTTATAAGCCTTCATCAAGCAGGCTTTACTAATGCGGTAGCATCTTTAGGTACGGCGTTTAACACGGAACATGCAAGGCTTATGAAAAAGTACGTGCAAAAAGCTGTCCTTCTTTTTGACAGCGATTCCGCAGGAGTTAACTGCTGCGCTTCGCGCTATACCGGAGCTTGAAAATGGCATATCATGCAGGTTTTACTTACACTAAAAGGTGCAAAAGACCCAGATGAGTTTATTTCTACATATGGAGCTGAGGCTTTTCTCAATAGCCTTAACAGAGGCTTCCGGCAGCGTAACGTATCAGGATTAACAATATAAAAAACAAATACGATCTGAAAAAAACCGAAGAAAAAGTTGAATTTACAACAGAGGTATCAAAACTTTTGGCTTCGCTTCCAAACGCGATTGAACGGAGTGCGTATTCAAAAGAGGTTTCGAAAATGTACAGGCATTTCTGAGGACGCTGTTCTTACAGAGGTGTCAAAGCTTACAGATAAAAAGGCACGTACAAATGCCCGACGCGCCCAATTTATACAAAAAAAAAGATAAAACCGAGAAAAAAGGGCACGATTTGAAGCAAAAAGAAGTATAATATTTCTCGCTGCGTCAACCGTGCGGTATTTCGAAGCCATTGAGGCAGTGCTTAAACCCGAACAGCTTTTAAATAAAACATCAGAAAAGCTTTTAACGATTATTTTTGAAAAAAACAGAAAGTCGGCAATGAATATTTATCCGGCAGAACTCGTAAATTTTTTTGAAACTTATGAGGAACAGAAGGAAGCCGCCGATATTTTTTCTGCGAACATACCGGAAGCGGCAGATATAACCGAGATGGATTTAATACTTAATCAACTTGTTCGCGAAATACTGATGAATTATATTGACCATAAGTCCAAAACAGCCCAAAGCGCGTTAGAACTTGAACAAAATACTTAGAAAACAAAAGAAACTTAAGCAAATTGAATATTAAAGTTGCGGATTGTTAAGAATACAACGTATGAAGGGAAGGGTCAAGTTGAAAACGATTGATGAAATTGGATTGCTTAACCGTTTAAAAGAACTTGTTGGAATCGGGAAAAAGCAAAAAGGCGTTTTGGAATATAAAGAAATAATGGATCATTTCAGCGATATTGATCTTGAACCGGATACTATTGATAAAATTTACGAATATCTTGAATCTCAGGGGATTGACGTTTTAGGCTCTGTTGAGATTGAAGAGGTTGAAAAGGAATTAGACCTTTCTTTTCCCGAAAGCAGTATCAATATAGACGATCATGTACGCATGTATCTAAAAGAAATCGGCAAAGTACCCCTTCTCAGCGCCGACGAAGAAATTGATCTTGCTCAAAGAATGGAGGAAGGCGATCAAGAGGCTAAAATGCGTCTTGCGGAAGCTAACCTGCGTTTGTAGTAAGTATAGCAAAGCGGTATGTTGGGCGTGGAATGCTGTTTTTGGATTTGATTCAAGAAGGTAATCTGGGACTTATTAAGGCTGTTGAAAAATTCGATTTTAGAAAGGGCTTTAAGTTCAGCACATACGCAACATGGTGGATACGTCAGGCAATAACTCGCGCCATCGCGGATCAGGCGCGTACAATACGTATACCCGTTCATATGGTCGAGACAATCAATAAGTTGATACGCGTAGAGCGGCAGCTTTTGCAGCAACTGGGACGCGCACCGTCTGCGGACGAGCTTGCGAAGGAAATGCAGATGCCAGTTGAAAAGGTGCGCGAAATAACAAAAATCGCTCAAGAACCTGTATCTTTGAAACACCAATCGGCGAAGAGGAAGACAGCCATCTGGGAGAC
>JALQSN010000252.1:0-71743 GCA_023690525.1 Holotrichia oblita
TAACTGGCATCGCTCCCGCCGATATACATACCTTCTTCTACGTAACCTGCTTTAATCAGTCTTTCCTGAACTTCTTCTATTGCCATGGACGATTTTATAAAATCCCATAAAAGTGAGTATAGATTTGTAACCTTAAACCACCCTTTAGTCTACCATAATTTGCTAATGGAAACGTATTGTTATATCGGTACCTATGTCGTAAAATCTGACTAATTTTAAAATTAGTGCCAACAAAACTAAAATTGCCGGACCTACGATAAGCCGATATTTTGAGTTTACACGATCACATACGCATATAGGCATCTTATTTATCAGAAAATAATGTGGTTTAGTTATAGAGTATCAACCCATAAACAAACTCATCATTTTTAGGGAAGCTTTGTTAATAACTTCATAATAAGTTCATGATATACTAAAAATAAAGCCGAGGTGGTTTTTATGGCACAAATATTAATTGTAGAAGATGAAAAGCCAATCAATACGCTAATAAAGAAGAATCTTGAACTTGTCGGACATAGGTGTGTATCTGTTTTCGATGGCGAATCCGTCTTTGATGAAATAGAAAAACAAGATTTTGACCTGATTTTACTTGATATTATGCTGCCCAAACTGGATGGATTCCAAGTGATTCGGGAGATAAAGGATATTCCGGTCATCTTTCTAACGGCCCGAGGCGCCGTGGAAGATCGAATCAAAGGCTTAAAGCTCGGGGCAGACGATTATATTATAAAGCCCTTTGACATGATGGAACTGCAAGCAAGAGTGGAATCCGTTATGCGCCGCACACAAAAGGCAGACAAGCTGTTTTGCGAGGGTGGTGTAAAAGTGGATTTATCCGGCAGGCAGGTATTTTTCAAAGATGAGCTTGTAGATTTCACGCCACAGGAATTTTCACTGATCGAAGCATTGATTAAAAATCGTAATATCGCTCTGTCACGGGATAAATTGCTGGAGATTGCGTGGGGATATGATTTCGGCGGCGATACAAGGACGGTAGACGTGCACATCCATAACATCCGCAAAAAGCTGTCATGGGAAGATACTAATTAAAACGGTCTACAAGCTGGGATATCGGCTAGAGGTGAGGAAATGAGGCTCAAAACATTCCTGGCCACTTATTTGTTATTTGTTTTTATTCTATTTTCAAGTCTTGGCATTGTTTCAGTTTATATGACAAATAGTCAACTGAGTATGTTGAAGGAAAAAGGCGTGACGGAATATAAGACAATCGCGGCGTCTCTTGCCAAAGACATCGCTGTTATATACGGAAGAAGCAATAATATTTCCGAAGATGTAAATACGCTTATAAAAGGTTACGCGAAATATTATGAAAAAAACAACATTTACATTGAACTGACGGACTTATCGTTAATGGCACAGGAAAACGGCAGTCACGAGGTTTCTTTAATAAACCGCGAGCAAGAACATTTTATCTTTGTCACAGGAACGCTGTCCGAGCCTTTTCAATATTATCGGTTGGATTATTATTATAATATTTTTCAAAGCATAGAGGATATGAGTGGTATTCAAAACGTCCTATTGCTTATTTGTATTGCGTTCTCCGTAATTACGGCGGCCGCGCTGTATTTAATTCTGTCCGGCATTTTTAGACCGCTTGGTATTGTCGCCAAAACTTCGAGGAAAATTGCAAACGGACACTACAACGAAAGAATCCATGTTAAAGGGAAAAATGAGCTTTCAGCAATGGCAGGGGATTTTAACCGTATGGCAGAGGAAATAGAAAGGCAAATCCGGCTATTGGAGGAAGAAGCTATCCAGAAACAGCAATTTGTAGACAACTTCGCCCATGAGATCCGGACACCTCTCACATCCATTTACGGCTATGCGGAATATTTGCAAAAAGCATCCTTGGATGAAGAAGACCTCATTGAATCGTTACAATTTATTATGGACGAAGCAACCCATATGAAAAAAATCGCCAACTCGCTGCTTGAGCTCGCGACGTTACGCCATTATATTCCAGCTAAAAGTGAAATTTCGATCCCGCGATTATTTGAGGATATATGCCAAACGATGAAAAAATCTTTGCATGAGCAGAAAATTCAGCTTGTTTGCCGCAGTAACGCCGACGTTTTGAAAGGCCAGGAGGATTTGATTAAAAGCCTGCTATTGAATCTGTGCTCCAATGCGCTAAAAGCCTGCTCACCTAATGACGGCGTTATTTATTTGGAAGCAAAAAAACAAGGGGACAATACAGTATTATCCGTAACTGATAACGGCTGCGGTATTCCTGAAGAAAGCATCTCAAAAGTGACGGAACCGTTTTACCTCGTGGATAAGGCCCGAAGCCGGGAAGCCGGAGGCGCGGGCCTTGGTCTTGCTCTATGTAAGCAAATTGCCGAGGCTCATGAAGCTAAAATGATTGTCGAATCTTCGCAAGGCTATGGAACAAAAATAAAAATAATATTTACAAGTTCATAATAACTCAATAATAAGTTCATAAAAAACCTATTCTATCCTAATACTCGTGCGGCACACAAATACAAATTCAAAATGAAAGGACAAAAATTATGAAAAAGAACAAAGGTAACGATTTTTTAAAGGTGACTTTGGCGTCGGTCTTGTCAATCGGGTTGTTCAGCGCGGGATTTATAGGCGTCAACAATCTGGCTTTTGCGGCGGCAAGCAATAAAACAGAAATCATACCGCCGCGTCGCGGCGGCCATCAATATTGCGGTGCCTGAGAGCGCACCGAAGGAAGACTACCAAAAGCCTTCACTGACAGTTTACGAGAACTTAAACGAAGGATATACAAATTATGTCAAAAGCGTAAACGCACTTTCCCGGAAGAAGCCGCCGAACTTGGCGCGCAGTACATTTGGGAAATGTTCGGGGAGAGTATAGACGGTAAAACCGTTGAGATGTTTTATTCCGGGCATCCGGCCAGCACAAGAGCGTATTGGCACGGCACAGTCGCAAATTCAAAGGAAGACCTGAAAATACCGGAAACTTATGAAATCTACCCTGCTGAAGAGGGCGCCACGTCGGCGGCTACCAATATTGTGATTAAGCCGTTGTATGATTTTTCCATAGACGCGGTGACCGGCGAGAGAGTTTCAATTTACCTTAAGCTCAACGTTCCTGAACCGGACGCCCTGGGTGAAGGGAAAACCTATACGCTATCTCCCGTGCAGATGGAAGCCATGCAGTACGAAGCTCCGGCAAACGTGGATGAATACGCCGAAGTAGTACGGGAATTTGCCCAAAAGCACTTCAATCACTCGAAAGTAACAAGCGTTGATTTTGCCAGAATAAGCCTTAACCTTGAGTCTGCAAAAGCATACCGAGAGGCATATCAAGCGGGAAAGGATAAGCCCTTTACCTTTACGCTGTATGATAAGGGAAGAGAGATCACCTTCAATGTAACGGATGATACCGGACGCGTCGCAAATATAGGCATCGACATGGATACAAAACAGGTAATATATCTGGATACCACTAGCAGCGATATTGTTCCGGGCTTTAACGCTGATGCTCCTGGCGCTGTTGGTTAATATTCCTGATCACGATAATTAACTGGGTGATAATAAAGCAACTGCCTGTGACGGCTTTTATATAGCGTCATAGGCAGTCGTATTATATCTCAAAATATTCGCTATTCCATGAAGTATGGAACAAATGAATTGTTTTTCCTCATTGACGCTTTGTTTTGATTATTCTCCAAAATTAAGGTAATTAGTAATTCTTAAAATATATTTCATAAAAAATGAACTTTTCGCTCAGTCATGACTAACAATAGGTAGGTCTTTACTGGAATAAAGCCGATTACCGCCTTCACTGTAGGAAGATGGTTTCAGTAGGCTGCATTTATCATAGTATTGCATTGTGCGGACAGAAACACCGGCTTTTTTGGCAATTTCACCAACTGTCATAAGTTCTTTCATTCATTAAACTCACCTCCTGAAAGTATTATACTATACGACGTTACGTCACATGCAATAGGATTAACCGTGTAAGAAATTAGTAGTGTTATGTTATGTGATGACACCTCTTTCAATTATGGGTGTGCCTGTAGTATTTTTGGCCTATTAAATAGTTAAAATTTTTAATATAAAGAAATACTTCATCGCAATAATTTCCTGTTGCGCAATGATGCGAAAGGCGAACGGATGTTGTTTGTATAATAAATAGTGGAGGGAAAAATGAAGATTAAGTTTATAAAAACATTTTTAATTGTAATAGCTTTAAGTTTCTTAACATCATGCGCAACCCAGCAAAAGAAAGTTGAAGTTTACTCTTTTAGTGGCGAAAATGATTTTATAGAAATAAATAACGGTGTCATTATTATAACTGATGAATTAGAAAAGTTTGTTGGCGGCGATTTAACTTTTAAAGGGAAAGAATTATCCGATGTAAAATATAGCGTCACAAAATTTTATTTTTGCAAAGATGGTGTCGAAACTGCTATTCAAAATAATGTTGTAAGCATCGAAGGCGCTTCGGAAGGTGAAAAAATTTCCCCTGACATGGGCTTCAGCAGCTCAAAAACTTTATTCAATGCAGAAGACTGGAACTTAATAAAAAATTCTTTGAATTTTACATTATCCGGATCATTTATGAACGGTGAAAATTTTGAATACAATATTGTTCTTAAATCTTAAAATAGAAGAAATTTATTAGACAACGGTGCAGTATAAGAGCATTATCTACGTTCGCCTTCGTTTCCTGTTGCGCAAGGAAGCGATAAGGCGCACAAAATTATTAGGGGGTCGCGGAAATGTTTGATATTCCATTTGAATATAGTGAAATCTTTACAATCATTATGTATCTTGCTCCGGCGTTAATATCTCTTGTTGCCTTATGGTTCATAAATAAGAGATTTATTTGGATATCAATACCCATAACGATAATAGCTGATTTGATTGCTTTTTGGAGTGTATTGATTTATTACGAAACGCGGCAGCTTGCCCTTGCATTTCTAATTCCACAGATTATTGTTGTAACAGCTATTTCTTTAATTGTTATGCGTGTTTTTAGGAAGAGGGCTTCAAGATAAATATTATCTTTGTCTGCGCCATAGTCTTCAAAGGCGCCTCACTGCCCCCAACTTAAGGTTACATTAAGGTTAGCTGAAAGATAAATTAAGGTTGCAAACTTATACTCTAACTCGGAGTAGAAATTGTTTGCAGCCTTTTTGTTTTTGGCCAAGGTGGTGAGAAATTGAAAAAACAAGTACGGAATATTGTGATTGCCGTTGCCATTACTTTATTGGTAGCTTTCGCCGCTTTTGCTTTGTTGCTAAGACCACGCACCTTAGACATAGGACAGATTGATTTGAACACAGTGGAGGACGGAACATACATCGGCTTTTGCCAAAATAAAATCCTGTTCGCTGTTGTCAAGGTTGAGGTCAGCGGCCATGAAATCGTTAATATCGAAGTACTGGAACATAAAGAGTCCTATTTGTCCCAAGCGAAAATGATTGCCGATGATGTGCTTGCGGGGCAGTCATTGGAGGTGGACGCAATATCGGGGGCTACTCTTACAAGCGATACGGTATTAAAAGCAATCGAAGATGCTCTGTTGCAGGGCATCCAATAAATGAGAGAGGTGTATCAATGAAGATCGTTTGGAAGTACATTCTAAACAATATCAGGGATAGAAAGATGCGAACTGTGGTTATGCTGTTGTCTATTGTCCTGTCCACTACCTTACTGTTTGTGTCTTTATCTATCGGTGACAGCTATGCCGAGGCACAGCGTAAAATGTCCCGTGGTATGGCCGGGAGCGCCACATTGTCGGTGTCCCTTGTTTCTGATGTGGAGGGGAATCAAAACTGGATTACAAGCGATAGTATTCCGAACTTGACTTCCATAAATCATGCTGTGGGTATGGTAGAGACGATGGCGCTGTATAAAGAGGATGGCTATTTTGAAAACTTTGATGTAATTGCCGCTGATCTTGAGGAGCTTGCGAACATCAATCAACCCCGCCTTTTGGATGGAGGCGAACTAATAAATTTTACAGGTAATCAAATTGTCTTACCGGATCGGTTTACATCGAAATTCGGAGTGGAGCAAGGCGATCTCTTTACTCTCTGGATTAACGGTGAAGCATATGAATTTACGGTAGCTGCGATTGCGGCTTATGACACGGTGTTTCTGCGGCATACACGGGGTACTAATGCTCTTGTTCCAATTGAAACCCTATCCACCATTCTTGGTTCAGGAGAAGGATATAGCGAAATTCTGATTGAGCCTTCATATGGCGTGGGTACAGCCAGCTTACAAACAGAGCTGAAGGAAGCCCTGCCGCAAAAATACAGTGTAAGGCGTGTTGTAAACGAGGCGCAGGTGGAGGCGAGCGCCCAGCAAAAGTCCATGCCGTTTTTCTTGATTAGTTTTTTTTCTCTGACAATGAGCGTATTTATTATTTTTAGCAGTTATAAAGTCATTACACTGGAACGGTTGCCTGTAATCGGCACGTTCCGAAGTATAGGGGCAACGGAAAAAACCGTTACCAATATCCTGATGCTTGAAAGCCTTGTCTATGGGGGATTGGGAGCGTTGCTGGGTATCCCTGTTGGGTTTGCGGTACTCCGGGTTTTATTGAACGGCCTTGGCGATTCGCTGTCACAGGGCATCGACATTCCCATGATCGTGTCGCCGAGAAGCGTTATCCTGTCCTGCGCCGTGGCAGTTATCGTATCGGTACTCTCTGCTTGGATTCCCGTAAAACGGGCCAGCCGCCTACCGGTCAAGGATGTGGTGCTGGGCAATGTGGAAGAAAAAAAGACGTCCAATATAAAATTGTTTCTGTTTGGCGCGATATTGCTTGTACTCTCTATCATTCTTCCGCGAGTGGGCCAACATTTAGGGGATACCGCTTTGCTCTTAACCGGAGGTTTTTCACTTGTCGGGCTTCTAACCGCGACCATCATTACCATTCCCATATTTACTTCGGGTGTATCTGTGGTATTGGAACGTATATACGGCGCTTTGCTTGGAAATGAAGGGAAACTGGCGGCACGGAACATACGTGGTAATAAAAATACCGACCAAAACATAACCCTGCTGTTCATCAGTATATCAGCTATTATTGCAATCACGGTTGTCGGTAATTTCGTGCAGGTATATATTGGCGATGTTTTTCGCGGCGCTAAGCTTGATGGATTTACCGACGCGCCCATGAGTTCCGAATTTGTAGAGGAAATCAGACAAATTGACGAGATTGACGAAATGATCGCCATACGGGTACTGAACAATAAGATCAGTCTTAACGGCTCTACTTTGTCCCGCGTGGAAGGAACGGAGGATATATCCGTATATGGTGAAATGTTCGCTATGTCCTATGAAAAAGAAGAAGATCGCCTGAGTATTGTATCTACCTTTGAAACAGGAAGGTTTATCTTACTTTCATCGGATTGCATGAAGTCAATGGGCATTCAACCGGGTGAACTGGTCACTCTTTCTTCTGGTGGAAAAAGCTATGAATACACGATATTGGGCAGCTTCAAAATCCGTGCTACAAATACCGACGCAGTAATTCCCTCATTCTGCGCAGTAGACGATTTCGGCGCTCAAAATTACGGTATCGTTGGTTACACCGCATCCGATCCCGATGCCGTAATGGTTCAAATACGGGATTTATTTGGCAATACGAATCACTGGAGCCGGACGGTCAAGGAATTTAACGAGGACGCTCTCGGGACAGTCAGCGCGTTCTTGCAGCCAATGCAAAACCTGACATGGTTTATTCTCATTCTGGCTACCGTGGGGATTATCAACAACCTTTTAATCAACTATATCCAAAAGCGACGTGCCACTGCGATGTATAAATCTGTGGGCATGAGTAATTGGCAGAACATGATCATGACGTTGATGGAAGGCATTTCATCCGGTTTAATCGGCGCAGTTATCGCAATGATAATCTCATGGCTGGAAATAAAAACAATTTTCCTAGTTGCAGGGCCGAGAATCGCCATGCAACCGGAGCTGGAAATAGGGACTTTCCTGTTTGCCGGTGCATTGGGTGTTGGTATCACATTGATCGGCTCCATCGCGCCCATTGCAAAAAGCAGAAGCATGAAAATCGTTGAAGAACTCAAATTTGATTAACGGAGGCCATCTAATGAGCAAATATGCTATTGAAGCGAGAAATATTATCAAGGACTATCATGTTGGCGGTATTGTATCACATGTTCTACGGGATGTATCGGTTGGCGTTGCGACCGGTGAGTTTGCTTCCATCATGGGGCCGTCCGGCTCCGGGAAAAGCACACTGTTGTATATTCTCGGTGGGCTGGACAATCCAACTCGCGGTAGCGTTCTGATGAACGGGCGGGACATCGCACAGTTTGACGACGCAAATAAAAGCATCATGCGCCGCAGGAATATCGGCTTCATATTCCAGTTTTACAACCTGATTCCTAACCTTAATGTTGCTGAAAATATTCTTTTACCTGTGTTACTGGATGGGAAAAAGACCGGCGATTACAAACGACAGCTAAAAGAGATTTTGGAAATTGTCGGCCTGACCGAAAAGCGCAAACACACGCCCCGCGAATTATCCGGCGGACAGCAACAGCGTGTAGCAATAGCCCGCGCGCTTATCAATAATCCTGACATTATCTTTGCAGATGAACCCACCGGGAATCTTGACAGCAAGACCGGCTCGGAAATTCTGGCTCTGCTGCGTGAAATCAACCGGGAACAGGGTAAGACAATCCTGATGGTTACACATTCCAAGGATGCGGCGCAATATGGAAATCGAATGATTTATGTGCGGGATGGAGTGGTTGAATAATGGATACTGTGAAAAAAATCCTGCTACTTGAGGACGATAGTACAATTTGCTCCGCTCTCTCGTATGTATTGTCCGAAAATGGATATGAAGTGATAACCTGTATGCTCCTGCGCGAAGCTCCGGGTTTACTGAACTCCCATACATTTGACCTGATTATCAGTGATGTCGGGTTGCCGGATGGCAATGGCCTTGATTTTTGCAGCAAATATCAGCAAATTCCCTTTATATCCATGAGCGGGTCAGATTGCTCGGATTTGGCAATATCCAATGGTGCAATGGCATTTATTGAAAAGCTGTATTGTTCGATATAGCTTTACGATTTGTTGAGGATATGCTGGACAGATGATTTTCTACGGTTTAGAGAACAAAACTGTATTGTTCGATATAGTCTTTTTTAAGATTGATTTTTTCGATTTGCCATTGCGGAAGAAAGTCTATAAGTTGGATGCAATCTGAACACAGTCCTGAAGCACCCCGTCATACTGACGTGGATGCAATCAACACAGTCCTGAAGCACATAATCGCCCTGTCAACAAAGCGTCTCTATGACGATTATGGCAACGTCCATCTATTTGTGGATGAGGAATTGCGCCGGACGCTGGAAACCAAGCTGATTACCAAAATCCTGACCTTTGACGCAGCATAACATCTTTAGCTTGTGCGGGAGCGTGAACCCCTTTCCACGCTCTTGCGTTTTTTTATGTCACTCACCTGCAAGTAATATACCATAGGTTAGACTAGTTCATTTCCCTGCGAGGAAGTATAATATAGGCACATTATAGCATGACGGTGACGATATGGATTATTTAACGGCGAAAGAAGCCGGTGTAAAATGGGGCATTACCGTCCGCATGGTGAATTACCATTGTACTGCCGGACGGATACCGGGGCTGTGAAAATAGGCGATCTGTGGCTTATTCCGGCTGACTTATTCGTTGTTTTCTTTATGATTTCTTTAAAATTACCTGTTAGCTTAATAAGCGTAGACTATTTGCGAACAGGAGAATGGAAATGAAAAAAATTATTTCGTTACTATTAGCGTTTATTTTATGCTTCAGCATGTCGAGTTGTTCTATTTTGGAAAACGAAATTGATAACAGAAGAAATGAACACGAATATTGTACGCTGAATGAAAAAGACGCTACTATATTCACCTATAACGACAAGGAATATGCTATTTTAGATGATACGGTAGAAAGAGACGCGCTTGGCGCATGGGTTGGTTATATACAGAAATTTGCCGTATTGGATAAGCAATATGCCGTACTGGAGTTACGAGAAATTGAACTGCCTAAATCGCCAATGAGCAATTTGCCTGATGAAACGGCCTATGTCGTTCAGTTCTTCAATGTCTATGCTGATAATGATACAGATAGTCAAAGCCTTATTATTGACGTAAACGGCGACTTTCAAAAAGCGATACCTAAAGAGCAGGTCACTGATACCAACGCGATTATTTCATTTGATGGATTGCAAAGGAAGCCAAACGGGTTAATATCAATACACTCTGAAAATTGCACTCAAATTATATATACAGACAAAACATATATAATTACTGAAATAACTATAGGTGAGAACGAGCTTGATATTTACTTAGGATTTATTGGAGCGCATAAAATTTTTGGCACCAATACAAACCGTGAAATTCCTCTAAGCGACCTTGAAAAAATTGAAATCTCGCCGGGGGAACTCTCCGAACAAGTACGGACTACTTGGAGCTATGGCGCGGTGTATAGCATTAACAATACCGACAAAAGCAAATCCATAGCGATTGAGATTAACGATAAGTACCTTCGCGCAGATGTGGTACAATAAAACAGGTGGTGATAAGATGGCGAAAATTTTAATGGTAGATGATGAACCCGCTATTTTAGATATTATGAAAACCGGCTTGGAAAAGGACGGGCATATCGTAACTGCTTTTGAAGCCGCCGAAAAAGGTAAACAAAGAAAAACTGGGCTATTATGATTTGCTGTTGCTTGATGTGATGATGCCCGGAACTGATGGCTTTGCTTTTTGCCAGCAGATACGGGAATTAGTAGACTGCCCGATTTTATTCCTTACCGCAAAGACGCAGGAGCAGGACATAGTATATGGCCTCGCTCTTGGCGCAGATGATTATATTACAAAGCCTTTCCGCATGGCAGAGCTTAGAGCGCGTGTAAGCGCGCACCTACGGCGTGAAACAAGAGAAAAACACAGCATATTCAGTACGGGAAATGCCCGGTTTGATTTGTCCGCTAAAACGCTCAACATTAACGAAACTCATATACCGCTTACAAAGGGCGAATACGCTATTTGCGAGTATATGGCGCGTCATAAAGGACAAGTATTTTCAAAGGAGCAGATATATGAAGCGGTGTTTGGTCTTGACGCTGAGGGTGACAGTACAACCGTTGCCGTACACATCAAGAATATCCGGGCGAAGTTGGCTGAAATAGAATACCAGCCGATAGAAACTGTATGGGGGATTGGGTACAAATGGGTATGAATAAAACAATCACATTAAAGGCATTGTTTACACAGTTTCTCGTTACGCTCATTTTATTTCTGTTACTTGCCATTGCCGTCCCCGTTTTGTTTCTTTTGGGCGGGTCTTATTCCGGCTTCATAACTCCGGCAAATATAAGTGAAGCAACATTACAGAAAACGCAGACAGAGATTGCCGCCGTACAGGTATTCTCCGCAGACTTAGTGCCACAGGGAATGGAGTATGCGCTTCTTGATAAATCCCTTGCTTTATTTGAAACCAATATGAATGATAATAATGTGGGAAAGGCGATACTCTTTGCGAAAGGGCAATATAACAATGCGAATTTTAGCGACCGCTTTTCACTCATTACAAGGGATAACGAATATGTTGTAATAAAGTATTCCATGCGTTCAAGGTACGCAAACGAGGGGTTAAACGAGGTATTACCACCGCCGGATATATTGTGCTATATTCTAATTGGCATAAGTGCGGTTATTGTTTGTATTATCGCCACCTTGATGTTTGCTAAAAAAGTGAAAAGGCAGATACTACCCTTACATGAAGCTGCACAGCAGATAGGCAATCAAAATCTTGATTTTGATATAGGACATTCACATATACGCGAACTTAACGACGTTCTTCATTCTTTTGGTAAAATGAAAGAAGAACTAAAAAGCTCACTTGAAAAACAATGGAAAGAAGAACAGGAGCGACGGGAGCAAATAGCCGCGCTTGCCCATGATTTGAAAACGCCGCTGACCGTTATGTACGGTAATTTAGACTTGTTACAGGAAACGGATTTGAACACAGAACAGAAAAAATATGTTAATAATTTATTAGAAAATTCCGGACACATGGAAAAGTCCATTACAACGCTCATTGAACTATCCAAAGCCACATCCGGTTACTCATTACAGATTTCCGCGATAGATCCGTCCGTATTCTTGGAGGACTTGCAACAAAAAATAACGCCGCTGGCTGTTCTCAAAGATATTCACGCAGAGTTTTTATTCCACGATGTTCCCGCCATACTGCAATGCGATCCGGCATTGCTGGAACGCGCTATTTTGAATATTATATCCAATGCGGTTGACTTCACGCCAAAGTGTGGGATTATCCGTTGCGAAGCAACACAAGAGGATGATTCTTTTGTGTTCACAGTAACCGACAGCGGCAAAGGTTTTTCAAAAGAGAATTTGGTACAAGGCAAGCAGCGTTTTTATATGAGTGATTCCAGCCGTTCATCCCGTCAACATTATGGAATGGGGTTGACGATTGCGGATAACATTATCGAGCAACATAACGGAACGCTTATTCTCGGCAATGGAACAGGCGATTTGCGTGGAGCGCAGGTCATTCTTTCAATTCCTGTTTAGTATAAAACATGATTGACGGCCGCCAGTTCAAAATTACTGGTGGCTTTTTATATTTCTGCTAAATCTTTATGGTTTCTTTAAAATTGCCCCTTATATTTTGAATATAAAAGAAAGGAGCGGTTTTATGGACAACTATTTAATTCAGACCAAAGGTTTATGTAAGTCATTTAAAAAACAAGTGGCCGTAAATAATATTTCACTTCATATACAGGAAAAATCCGTATATGGATTGCTCGGCCCAAATGGTGCGGGAAAGTCCACAACGCTAAAAATGCTTACCGGGCTGCTGCGGCCTACAAACGGGGAAGTCTTATTTGCAGAACGTCCGTGGACACGAAAAGACCTCGCACAAATTGGAACTTTGATAGAAATGCCGCCACTATACGAAAATCTGACGGCAAAAGAAAATCTGAAAGTGCGAACCGTCATGCTTGGCTTACCTGTCAGCCGCATTGATGAAGTTTTGCAAATTGTGGATTTAACCGGCACTGGCAATAAACGGGCGGGCAATTTCTCAATGGGTATGAAACAGCGGCTTGGTATCGCCATTGCTTTGCTGAATAATCCCCGGCTTTTGATACTGGACGAACCAACGAACGGGCTTGATCCTATTGGTATTGAGGAAATGAGGGAGCTTATTCGTTCTTTCCCCGGGCAGGGTATTACGGTTATCCTGTCCAGCCATATTCTATCCGAAGTACAGCAAATTGCCGATCATATCGGAATTATTAACAATGGAGTTTTAGGATATGAAAGTGAAATTAAACCGGGTGAAGACTTAGAAACCTTGTTCATGAATGTTGTTAAAGAAACAAGAGGAGAGGTATAGCGATGGGAAAGTACCTATATTGCGAAATGCTGAAAATAAAGCGTACTTTTTCACAAAGACTTATTTTCATTGCACCGTTTGCCACGATATTGCTTGTGTTTCTTATGGGAGGCACATATAATCTCCAATCCATGATTTTATATTGGTGGTATGCTTTCATGGTATGCGGCTTCATTGCCATTTTGTGCGGCCTATCAATTCAAAGGGAACAACGTGCCGGGAAGTTTATTTCTATATATTCTCAGCCGATAAATTTAGCCGGTTTTTGGGTATCAAAAGTGGTTGCGATTTCAATTTTTGTCTTTGGGGCAAGCTTATTGTTGGGATTGCTGACAGAATTAACGATTTTTTGGGAAGCAGTTCCTAATGTGATTTCACCCGCAAGAATTTTGCTCGGCGCTGTCATGATAGCCGTTGGCTCCTTATGGCAAGTTCCATTATGCCTGTGGCTGGCAAACAAAGCGGGAATGTTCCTGCCGGTCTTAATAAATACTGTTATGGGATTGTTCTCAACCTTTCTTACCGCTACATCATCACCTTTTTGGTGGTTTGTCCCGTATACATGGGCATCCAAGATTACTGAACCGATTACAGGAATTAAAAGCAGCGGCGACATGGGTACGATTGCGAATTACGACACTTCACTTATACCCATTATTCTTTGTATGTCTGTTGCGCTTTTTCTTATTTTAACATCTGCAACATCTAAATGGTTTGCCCGTCAGGAGGTGAAATAATGCCTATACTACGCGGAATACGCTCTGAGTATATTAAGCTCCGACACACGGCGGTTTTATGGCTCCATATCCTTATCCCCGTTATTGGCTCGGCTGTGTTCTTTCTTTATTTCATTCTTTATCCACAGGCGGAAAATATCACTAAAATGACTTTAGTATTAGAATTAACCGCCATAATATATCCTATCGTTATTAGTGTGGTTTGCGGAATGATGGCGGCATTGGAGGAAAGGGCGGCGGGTTTTCAAGGAATGATGAGTAATAAAGACGGGCGGGTAATACCCTATATAAACAAACTGTTTACCGCCGTTCTTTTGGGCGGATTCTCCACGGTTTTGCTTGCTGGGATTACTATGTCGGGTTCATCAATCTTCTCACTGGCACAATTACCGTACAGGACGTTTTCTATTGCCGCGCTCGGAATGTTTTTAGGCTCTATACCGCTTTACTCAATACACATGTTTTTAAGTATTAAATGGGGATTGGGCTGTTCGGTTTTTATCGGTGTTGTAGAAAGTTTGCTGTCTATCATGTTTAGCAATGTAAATGCAATAATATGGCCTTTTATTCCCTGCGCGTGGGGTGTCAAGATACTTCAACATATAATTCATGCTGTGCCGACATCAACAGAGCTAATTCTTGGAAGAATAGATATTCAATTTGTTATTATCACTGTACTTTCGATTGTCTTTTTACTTTTATCTCTCGTTTGGTTTCAAAGGTGGGAAGGAAGAAAATCATTTGAATAAAATACAACCGTTGTGAGTAACTGATAGTTTGGCACATCGGGAAAGACAGCGGCTATGATAATCAATGTGTGATACTACTGCCATGCGGCTAATAAAAAAAAGCCGCTAACTGGCAGATGATATTCTATGCCTAAATGAAAGCGGAACTAACGGCGGCTTTTGAATAAAGGCCGTCGTTTCCCGTTTTTCGGGAGGCTTGGTAAGCTGCGCCCTTTTTCGGTGAATGGCGGCAATAGGAGGTTGCCGTCGTGTTGTGTTTCACGTTATTCAAGTGTGACCTGCGAAAAAAAGCCCTGCCCTTTTGTGGGACAAGCCTGAGCGGAAGCGTGAACCCCTTTCCACACTCCCGTATTTTTATACCATTCACCTGCAAGCAATATGCCGTACTATATAACTTGCGTATTTCCTTGTGGGGAAGTATAATATTGGTATATTATAACATGGCGGTGACGATATGGAATATATGACGGCGAAAGAAGCCGGTGAAAAATGGGGTATTACCCGGCGCATGGTAAACTATCATTGTACTGCCGGACGGATACCGGGGGCGGTAAAAAAGGTGACTTGTGGCTGATTCCCGCCGACGCTGAAAAACCCGTGGATAAAAGATATAACATCAATCGGAAAACGGATGATGGAGGCGACAACGATGAGCGATAACATAAACCCAAGTAAAATCCTACTTGTGGATGATGAGCGTGATATTCTGAACCTCTTGGAAAAAATATTGAGGCAAGAGGGCTTCCAAAATATTTTGAATGCAACAAGCGGCGAAAGCGCGATAGAATTATGCAGGACTGAAAAACCGGACGCAATCGTTCTTGACATTATGCTGCCGGGAATAGACGGTATAGAAGTATGTAAAAAAATCCGCGAGTTTTCAATCTGCCCCATCCTGTTTCTATCATCTAAAAGTGATGATATAGATAAGATATTAGGACTTAGCAGCGGCGGCGACGATTATGTGACAAAGCCGTTCAGTCCCAAAGAGGTAGCCTATCGCATAAAGGCACAGTTACGCCGCAAGCAATTTGAGCAAAACAATGTTCGATTCAGAGCAGTTATAGAGGCCAACGGTATTCAAATAGATACCGATAGCCAGCGGGTATATAAGGCAGACAAAGAGGTTAGCTTGACCGCACGTGAGTATCAGATATTAGAATATATGGTGCGAAACGCAGGTAAGATTATAGGCAAGGAACGCCTGTATGAGCAGGTATGCGGCGAATATGCGGTTGGTGTTGATAACACTATGATGGTACATATCCGTCATCTGCGCGAAAAGATTGAAGATGATCCGGCCAATCCCAAACTAATCATTACGATAAAAGGACTGGGATACAAGCTGGAAAAGCGGGGATGATTCCATGAAAAAATCAAGCCACAAATCAATTGTCATGCTCTACATCATTATGTCCATCGTATTCCTAACGATAATCCTTGTCGGGATTGGAATATTGTTCAGCGTTATAAGATCAACCGACCCCAACGGCAACAGCGTACTAAGCAACTGGCCGCTTCAATTCACAAGAAATTTTTCCGAGCATATTGTAGCTGAAAATAATCTGCCCATTGTCAGCAACGCAGGAATAAAGAACTTGATAGCAATAATTTGTGGATACAGATTATTGACAATAATGGTAATGAAGTCTATTCCCATAATACGATGCCTGCCCAGCAGACCCACTATGCTCCGATTGAGTTTTTGAAGCTATATCAAGGCGAAGATAATACGGAGCTTACAGTCTGCGTAGAGACGGTTGAATATAACGCCGAGCAATGGACTTACATCATCGGGTTCCCAATGAATATCACAAAAGTTACCATGTATCTTAACGGCGACAGGTTTACAGGCGGTAAGTCAATTCTTTTGATATTGCTTTCCGCTGCCGGTTTGTTAATGATTGTCTGCGGCGGGATATTTGGTCTTTGGATTACAAGGCATTTCCGCAAAATGACGCAAGCTGTGGGGCAAATATCGTATAGACTATATGAGCCAATCCACACAAAAGGAGTTTTTCAGGATATTTACGACAGCCTGAATGAAATGAACGCGGAACTGCTGGCAAGCGATAAAGAAGCGGCGCGTAACGAAGCGCAACGGGAAGAATGGCTGACAAATATCACCCATGACCTGAAAACGCCGTTATCGCCCATCAAAGGATATGCGGAGCTATTGGCTGACCCGGAATATCCAATTACCGCAGCCGAGCGTGTCGAGTTTGGACAGGTTATATTGAAAAATTCGGAATATGCCGGAGAGTTGGTAAATGATTTGAAGCTGACCTATCAACTAAAAAATGGAATGATTCCCCTGAATATGCGTCAGGCAGACCTAACCCGCTTTCTGAAAGAAAGTGTAATTGATATACTGAACCACCCGGAATATTCTGATAGAAATATCAGCTTCATAGGTGATGGTAGTGAGATAAGCTATTCTTTTGACGAAAGGCTGTTGAAGCGGGCAATCAATAACGTGATTATGAACGCACTCATACACAATCCCGAAAATACTATAATCCATATAGGAATACAAGCTACCGATAAAACGAGGATAACCATAGAAGATAATGGTAGAGGCATGGATGCGGAGGAAGTAAACGGGTTGTTCCAGCGTTATTATCGTGGCACGAATACGGATGAAAAAGCAGAAGGTACGGGGCTGGGCATGACGATTGCGAAGCAAATTATTGAAATCCACAATGGCGAAATTCATGTTGAAAGCCAGAAGAACGTCGGGACAATGATAACGATTGCTTTCTCGCCCCTAACTTAAGGTTAAATTAAGGTTAGCTAAAAGATAGATTAAGGTTGCAGACCTATAATAGATTGTCAAGTACGCAACGATAAAGCGAACAAATGTTATCATATTTTGGAGGTAGATGAGATGAAAAAATACTGCGATAAGTGCCAAAAAGAATATTAGCTTGAATTAAAAAAATGCCCTGATTGCGGCAGCAAGCTCAAAGTAAAATACACCGAAGAAGAACTGCGCGAAATACAAAAGTAGAATGATGATTTTACAGTAATCAATACTTTACTCATGTAGATTTTAATCATTATCTTTTGTGCGCCTTTAAGCGATAAGGAGCACAAAACGGCTCGTCAGTTCAAGGGATAAAAAGTCAAGGGGAAGAATATGATTATGAGAAAAATAGTGTACGGATTTATTATTTTTTTTTATTTTTTTAGTTTTAGTCGGGTGTTCTGATAAATCGCCCCCTCTCACAAGTTCGGATGTGTTGGTAGATAGTACTCCCAATGCTGTCCATGAAGACAAGTCAGTACAAATTATTCGTTCTATGATGGAACTCGACTATGCTTCAATGACTGTGGCTGAATTTAACGAGTCCATCCAAACGCTGAGCGCGGACGCTGATACTAACATATTTGAAGTTATTTCCGATTCCTATGACCACTTTGCCGTCTATGATGACACGGGTGCGTTTATGTATCATTTGTTTAGCGATCACAGCTTGGAAGTGTTTAGGCAGACAACACTTTCATACTCCGCGCAAGAAATTTTTGAAGAGCCGGTTCACTTGGGCAATATTGCATATATGACCATCCGGGATACGACAGCTATGGAAGTATCCTAAAAAGGTGAACAGATGCAACCGGACGAGTGGCAGCACTACTTTGAGGAAAACATTGCTGATATCAGTGTATTCCCCGTTTTATACTATGAAATTGAAGCGCAACTTCAAGACCCCAGAGCGATTACTGTTTATGAGAGAGACAGCAAAATCAATGATATACACGCTGCTATTAAAGAGTTTTTACTTGGATTGGACAAGGAAGCGGCAATGGCAGAAACCCTTGAAGGCGACATACTTGCCGAGTTTGAAAGGCTTTCCGCGAAGTACAGCGATAACAAGGTGATAGTTGAATGCCGAGTACAGTCAATTGAGCGTGATATCTAAACCCATATACAATCAATAATTAGTTTTCGCGCCAGTAGGATGAATACTTAAGATCACAATTGTTTCCTATTGCGCAATGAAGCGAAGGTGTATAGATGGTAAGAATTATTAACTGCGTTAGATATAAGGAAATTAAGTGATTTAGTGTAGTTATATTTTATGTGCATAGGGGGATAAAACGAAAGGATATTTTTCAACAATTTAAATTGGAGGGTACGGGACATGAAAGATACAAATAGTGGCGAATTAAGATTTCATTTAACAGCCAATGTTTTAAAATTTATTGCGATTATCGCGATGACGATTGACCATATCGCGTATAGCTTTGTGCCATCGCAATCAGCGTGGGGAGTTTTTATGCATGTCATCGGGCCGACTGCGGCTCCTATCATGTTTTATTTCGCGGTTGAGGGTTACCACCATACCAAAAATATTAAAAAATATTTATCGAGATTAGCCGTGTTCGCGGTCATAAGCTGGTTTCCATTTTCGTATTTTGTAAACGGCGGCGTAGTGGGTTTTAATATTCAAAGCTATCTCTTTCTTAATGTTATATATACTATTTTGTTAGGGGTACTTGCAATCTATACCCGCAGAAAGTTGAAAAACCCTATTGCAAAAGCCATTTTAATCTTGTTCCTGATTATGTTTAGTGCTCCCGCTAATTGGGGTTTTTTGGGTGTTATAATCATTCTCGTATTTGATTATTTTTATGGTAGTTTCAAAAAGCAAGCAGTCGGATATTGCGCATTTGTTTTGCTGTATATGATTTTGGCTATGAACATCCACATCTCTTTAATTGGTTTTTTCACTGAAGGCGTTTTTGATTTAAGTAATTTAGACATCAAAGGCGGTATTCAACAACTGGGGATGTTAATCCCAATAATTCTTTTATACTTTTATAATGGTCAAAGAGGTAAAGGTGGAGCATTTACAAAATGGTTTTTCTATATCTTCTATCCACTTCATTTATTGATATTGGGCTTTCTTAATGCTTTATTATGATATTGACAAAGATATAATCCTTAAAACGAATGTTATAAGCACAATGCCGCGCACGGCTCAAAATCCCGCTTCATCGTGAGTATGGGTATTAGTAACAGCATCGCCATGCTTCACAAACCTTTGGAGAACCTGTGCGCAAAGATAAACCAAGGGCTTGAAATTCTCGTTAAATCCCGCATTGACGCGGAAAACCACGAGGCGGAGTTAAGGGGGCAAATTGCGAATATATCCCACGATTTACGCACACCGCTTACCTCCATTTTGGGATATATAAGCATGATAAAGTCCACGCCGGAGAAAGCGGCAGACTACCTTAAAATCATAGAGGACGGGTCAAAGGCATTACAATCGTTTGTTGAACAATTTTATGAATTGAGCGTGATTGAGGATTCTATTACTGATTTTGTGTTGGAACTTGTTGACGTTACCGCCGTGCTGACCAACTGCTTGTTGGGAAGCTACGCGCTCTTTGAAGAAAAAGGAATTCGGCCTGAAGCCCGTTTGCCGGAACAGGCTATAAAGGTGATAAGCAACAGCCAAGCATTGGAACGGATTTTTCAAAACTTGTTGCAAAATGCGCTCAAATTCGCAAAGCGAGGTATTTCCGTTTCTTTGTCACATGAAGGTTCAAACTGCGCCTTTTCAATTTCAAACGATGCGGACGATCTTATTAACGCTGATGTTAACCATCTTTTTGAGCGATTTTATACCGCTGATAAATCTCGAGCATCCGGAAACACAGGATTGGGATTGTACATTGTCAAGCGGCTTCTTGAAAAAACACGGGGCTGTGTCGGCAGCGTCAAGCTGGAAAACGGTTGGTTTACTATTGAGATTCTTTTTACCAAAGTGTAATTGTATATATGTATAGTTTTGAATATTGAGTTGAGAGAGTATAAGCATAGTTATATGAGGGACTTACTTTTCGCTTGTTCATAGGTATAAAAATTAGCGACAGCGTAAAACAACCTGAGAATCGTTAGCTGCGGACGATTGGCGCAACGTATACAGCGTAGCGATTTTAAAGATTGTGAAATAAAAATCACCAATTAACATCATGATTGGAGATATATGTCAGCGGACGACCACCGCGATAGCGGTTTAGTCCCGGCATTGTTAAGCCGTTTTATATCAAGGAGTATTTATATTTTTACATATTTGAGGAGTGGTCATAAGAATGACGCAAAAGAAATCTCTGGAACCTATGTGGAAATATGTAATTTTTGCTTATCTTTTATTTTGGGTGATGGTACTTGGTATATGTGGAACCGCTTCGCTGGTGTTTCACGCATCCCCATTAACCATGCGGGTTTTGTCTAATGTGACGGCATGGTCTCCAACTCTTGCTCTGCTGCTCATGTTCAGAAAGCTAAGACAGGATGTAACGATTAAGGAATTTTATAAAGACGCTTTTAGCGGCAAGCTAAAAGCCTGGCTGTTCATCTTAATCCCTATTGTCATCTGTGGCGCTATCTTGATATCAGTAATAACTCTGTCAGTTATTGAGCATAAAACCTTCTCCTCTTATTTTACTCTTGGCATCTACTCGCTCCCGATGTCTGTTATACTGTCTTTATTATCTGGTCCTACCGGCGAGGAATCCGGCTGGCGAGGATATCTCCGCGTAGAATTGAACAGCAAATATGGGTTTTTCAAAGGGACTTTATTTCAAGGTTTGGTTTGGACATTCTGGCATACCGTGCTGTGGTTTGTAGACTCAGACTTTATGGACTGGCGGATGCCCATTTATGTACTTTCCAATATAATCGTTATGACAAGTCTCTGCATGATAATGAATATCATCTTGGAAAAATACAATAACTTGATTTATGCTATCTGGATTCACTTCTGCTTTAACTTGCCTTATAGTTTTTTAGAGGTGGATATTCTGTACTATATCGTGATGTCTGTCGTTTTTCCCATCATTGCCATTCTGTTCTGGCAAATACGGAAAAGAAGCTGATAGTAATACCTAAAAATCGTTAGCTGCAGATGGTTGCGAGAATTCAAGCAACGTAGCGAGTTTATATAATCCGATGCTCGTCTTTAGACGAGATAAGGCGCACTAAGAATTATTCATATGTTGGACAGGAGGGAAATCCAAATGAAATGGCCATTACTAATTATGGTTATTGGTGCAGTGTTGACGGTTTGTTTCACATATGTTGAATATCGAGAAAGTAAAGCCACAAAAAGGCACTTCTTTACAGTATTTATCCTTGATTTGATAATCATAGCTATTGGTATTGGATTACTTTTATTGGATTTGTAATAGGATAGACGACATACCCAGTAAATCGGGATTATCGGAGGTTATATAATGCAATGTAATAGTTGCCAAGACTTATTGAAGCAATGTATTAGTCAAGGCTTTTCTCTTGCTTCAATTAGCATAGCGACGCAGCTATCCACATCCGAGTTGCAGGACATTTTAGATGGTAGCGTAGCGCAAGATAATGAAAAAGTGAATTATCTAATGGTTTTATTAATGCAGCTTTGCTATGAACGACCTACAACCAGCACATATTATCGCAATATGCTGAAAGCGTTGACCGAGTATTTTGATGTTTCTTTTAACACCATAGCTCACTATGCACAAGTAGGCATTGATGAACTTATGGATTTTGAAAATAGTCTAAATGAGGAACAGATTGAAAAGAGTATTGCTCACCTATTTACTACTTTTGTTCGTGATCCTCGTTTTTCTTAATGACAATTTCATTAGTACAATTTAGTATCATGGCAAAATAAATTAGTTCGCCTTTGTCTCCTATTGCGTACGTTTAAATAGTAACAGTAGAATTAAAAGTCTTGGACGATTACAGTGGCTCATGTAACAAAGCGAGTTTATATAATATAAAATGAGGAATTACAATATGAAAAATGATAAAAGAGCCTTGAGATTGTTCTTAATCATAACCGTTGTGTTAAGCGCAGCGGTCGAAATAGTATGGATAATCGGGGAGAAACGGCCACTCAAGCGGGGATTTCATCATTACTTATGAAAAATCCATTATGAGCTATGCGTTTAATGTAGCGGACGGCTCGGAAGAGGAGATGGAAGCGTTCCTGAAAAACTATACGGAAACGATAGAACCGCTTATGAACTATGATTCCAAAGCGGTGAAAGTGAACGAGTTTAACGGTATGCGTAACCTGATCTTGTCTGTGGGCGGAATACTCAGCGCCATTATTGGGTTGATTGGTATACTGAACTTTGTAAATTCCATGCTTACCAGCATTATTACAAGACGGCGGGAGTTCGCCATGCTGCAAAGCATTGGTATGACAAAAAGACAGCTTAGAAACATGCTCTGTTTAGAGGGACTATATTACGCGGCGGGAACGATTGTGCTTTCACTTGTGCTGGGGACTTTGAGTTCGCTTTTCATTGTTAGGGGCTTGGCAGGAGGACTGTGGTTTTTCAGTTACCAATTTGTTATCATGCCGCTAGCCATCTGTTGGCCGATTTTTATTCTTAGAACCCATCCTCAAAAACGCCTAAGCAACGTAGCGATATGAGAAATCATAAACATATTCTGAGCCGACACGCATGAAATCTCGTAATCTTTAGAGAGCCTGCGGGAGTGGCACGCCCAACCAAAGGTTCGTTCCACTATCCAGCGAATGGGTAATACCGCCCACCCCTTGGGCATAATTTTTTCGATAATGTCAACAGGGATACCCATTATTTTTAGGGCATTTACGAAAGTCTTGCGATAACCTGCGTCAGCGGTACAACCCTTGATAGATGGATATTTTGCAAAAGCGGTCTTAAAAACTTCCTCACCTGCCACAGTATCGTGGATATTTGCCGCATGAACTTTTACAGCAAGAAGATTGCCCATGGTATCTGTCACGGTATGACGTTTTCTGCCCTTTATCTTCTTGCCGCCATCAAAACCTCTTTCATCAGACGCATACATGGTTTTCACGCTTTGCGAATCTATAATGGCGTAGGAAGGCGCAGGTTTACGCCCTGCTTTTTTCCTGATTTTTTTTAACGAGGGCAGACATGATTTTTTCCCATAGCCCTGATTGCTTGGCTCGATGGTAAAATGACGAAACAGTTTTGTATGGCCGAAAGTCTTTAGGCAAGAGCGCCCATTGGCAGCCTGTTTTATTGAGATATAAAACAGCATTGATAAGTTCGCGTTTACTGTGCTTTACAAAGTGCTTGCCGCGTTTTTCCTTCCCTACAATTTCTCTCACTATCGCCCATTGTTTATCCGTTAAATCTGTGCTGTATCTCATCTAATATCATCTCCAATGACTATCATTGAGATATTATAGCATAGTCCGGTGTTAGTTGTAATTTATTGAGGATGGGTTCTTATATCGGTACTCATCCCAATCATCGCTTTTTCGGGGACCATGAAGGAGAGCGTAGTGGAGCGTTTGCGAGAAGTCGAATAGAATGAAGTGGAATATGGTGGCATAACGATAAGGCATCTATCGCTGAATAATATAAAAAAGTATGGGAGTTATTACCTTACAATAGCAAATAACATTTTGCAAAATAACGAGGACGCAGAGGAATGTGTGAATGATACATACTATAAGCAAATGGCAGTCTTGCCGAGTAATGCATGTCCAGTGCGGTGTTTCCTTTTCACTTTTCTCATTTCGTACCTCCAAAGTCTATTTATCGTGCGAAAAGTATAATATCCGACACATATTTCCGACAACGAAGTAATCATGGAGTTGTAAAATGTTTTACAACTCCATGATTACTTCGTTGTCGGAAAATGTTATAATGAAAAGAGAACGGAGGTCGCAATATGGCAGTCATTATGATTATAGAGGACGAACCGGCAATTTCAGATTTGCTTGAAATAAACTTAAAATTAGTCGGGCATACTGCCGTTTGCTGCGGAGATGGAAACCAAGCGATTGAGCTTGTTAAGAATAAAACCCCTGACCTTATACTCTTAGATGTCATGCTGCCGGGGAAAGACGGTTTTGAGCTTATGAAAGAATTTGAACCGCTTGACATTCCGGTTATCTTCCTGACGGCAAAAGAGAGCATGGACGATAAAATCACTGGTCTGAAGCTGGGTGCGGACGACTATATCGTAAAGCCTTTTGCTACGATTGAGGTGCTCACAAGAATAGAAACTGTTCTAAAACGGTGCAAAAAGAGTGGAAGTATATTTAGGCTTGGTAATTTAGAAGTGCGTCTTGAAGAACGCACAGTTTATTTGAAAGAAGTGCAAGTAGAACTTACGACAAAGGAATTTGAACTTTTGGATGTACTTATCAGAAATAAAAACATCGCGCTTTCAAGAGATAAGCTATTAGAGCTTGTGTGGGGATTCGATTATATCGGAGAAACTCGGACGGTAGATGTACATATTCAAAAATTACGCAGTAAACTTGAAATTGAGGATAGGATAAAAACCGTTTATAAGGTCGGCTACCGTTTGGAGGTTCGCCCATGAAATTGCACCTGAAATTCTGGCATAAAGCGTTCCTATGTGTAATCGTGTGCTTCTTAATTTGCTTCAATATTACAGCTTACCTTATTGTTCAGAAAAGCTACGACGAGAGCCGCGCAAATGAAATCGCCACGGCAGACAATGAAGCCTATATTATAAAAAAATCGATATCAGAGCGCCTTATGTCGGCATCCAAATACTATGCTAGTTTAAATGCCGATAATATTCAGCAATATGTAGTTCCATACGGACAGTATTACGCAGGCCAAGATATTTACATTGCGTTATATCAAAATGGTGTGCCGGTGTATACGAGCTTTGATGGCGGCTTGCCCGAACTGTCTGATTCTCTTTTCGCATCCGGTGAAAAATACATTCAATTTTGCAACATCGACAACCGGCAATACCTTTTGCTTGCCAGTCATTTAGAAACCCCTGAATCCGACTTTATATTTGCGTATATTAAAGATGAGAAAAGCCTTGCACAATACCGACAGGAAATAGCCGGTTACGCAATAAAAGTCGGTACGGCTGTTTCAATAGGTCTGTCAGTACTTTTAATATTCATGCTGCTTGGTTTGACGCGCCCAATTCGTATATTGAACAAGGCCGCGAAAGAAATTGCAAAGGGCGACTATCAAAAACGCGCCACGATAAAAAGCCGTGATGAAATCGGAGAATTTTCAGAGATATTTAACGGCATGGCAGATAATATCGAAACGCATATTGAAGAACTTTCGCGGATAACTGAGGAAAAACAACGCTTTATTGATAATCTATCGCATGAAATGAGAACGCCGGTCGCGGCTATTATGGGATATGGAGAGCTGTTGAAAAATGCCGACATTGGAGCGGAAGAACGTCTGATAGCGACTGATTACATTATGAGCCAGAGCTTGCGGCTCCAAAATCTTTCGCTCAAACTGTTGCAACTGTCGTCAATGAAAAACGACGTCATAAAAATGGAGCCGGTTCGTATCAGCGATATTATCGGATGCGCACAGAGTACATTTTGTAATCTCTATGAAGAAAAAAATATTAAATTTGAGATAATTCTACAACCTAACAGTATTATTACAGGCGATTCTGATTTACTGGAATCATTGTTTCAAAATCTATTTGAGAACGCTATCAGAGTTTTAGGTGAAAATGGCAGAATTAAAGTATCCTCGGAAAATGCCGGCAATCGCTCCTATGTAACGATTGAGGACAATGGCCCCGGAATGCCGCAGACGGAGCTTAAAAGGATATTCGAGCCATTCTATCGGATAGATAAAGCGCGTACACGCGCACATGGCGGCGCGGGTTTGGGGCTTTCAATATGTAAGCAGATTTGTGATTTGCACAACGCCGAGCTTACCGTAATATCAAGTCCGGCAATCGGCACTAAAATAAAAATATGTTTTACAACTTCATAACAACTCCATGATGACTTGGAAATATAAGCAAGTTACTATAGCCTTGTTGCAGCAACGAAAACAAAGACATGGAGGTATCAACATGAAAAATGGAAAGACAATTTTTCTAAGCGCGGCAGTCATACTCGGGGCAGCGGGAATGATTTTCGGCAATCATTTACTGGCGTCAAATACGTTTGCGGAGGTGGGCGAAGCGTCGGAACAGGCCATCGTCATGCCGGAAGGAGCGCCGGTTAGCGCAATGAGCCTTGCCGACGTGGAGATGCACAGCAATTCGGATGGTATAGTTTATTTAGCGTCAGCAAACCGCAGCGACGACATGCAGAATCAAGAAGAAACAAAGGCGGCAGACGAAATGTATCAGGCACCAGATGAAGTGGGCAAAAAAGCGACTGGCGATACAACACAAACACGCAATGCTGATATTCCGAAGCAAGAAGAAACGCAGACGGCAGACGCAGCAGGCAGAAAAGCGACTTCGGTTGTAGCGGGGTCAGCGGAAGATCCATTCAAGGAGGGAACACCCTTAGAAAATGAGCTATCCTCCGATAAGGCGCAAGAAGTCGCCATCAAAGCCATAGTTGACAAATACGCTCTAACGCAAGAAACACTGGAAAAATTCACTGTTGTCACTAAATATTTTGAAGTGCATCCCGATTATCCCGACAGGCATGTATGGCGGGTCAACCTTGATCCGGTAAATACTGACGATTTTTCTGAAATCGGTTGTTATATGGTGCTTCTCGACGCGGAAACAGGGAGTGCTCTGAAATTAACCTCTGCAGCAAACGGAATAGGTTGACTTAAGTATTTGGAACTTATACCGCATGTTTAAGCATACATGCAGTATAAGCAGAACGAAACCGCTGACGGGGTGGAATAAAAAACGCATGAATAAAAGGAAAACAATTGATTACCCATAGACGCGCTTTCGTTCTGAAAATTATCCAACATTCGGCGCAGGGATTGTACTATTCCGGAGCAGGTGCTATACTATTGGCATCTGCTCTTTCTTCGCGCCGTATCTCGGATAATTTCTAAGAGCACAACGCCGCGCACGGCTCAAAATCCCGCTTCATCGTGAGTATGGGTATTAGTGACAGCGTAACGCACGGTAGAATCGTTAGCTACGAACGATTGACGAGATTCGTACAGCGCAGCAAGTTTATATTATGCACCGCCATTAAATATCTAAATATCTTTCCTCATATATATATTTACAGCAATCTTACATGGACAGACAAATGATAAAATCGAAATTATGAACGCAATCGCAAACGCTAATAATATGTTATCTTTTACTGAAATAAAGACATTCGCCAATAATACTATTCCAGCGATAATCCCTGCCGCTCCGACAAAAGAAATCATAAAGACCACTTGCGAATTTTCAGGGTCAAACATATAGGCGCATAGCAAGCTGATACTGCCCGCAAAAAAGGATACACCAAGCCCCAATAAGCTATACAGCATAACTGACTGCCCCGTTACATCATGCCTTATACGAAGTGCATGACCGCGCAAGGGATAAGACCCGTAACTATACCCAATATTGCGAGTATGGCATACATAATATACTTACCATAAATAACCTGTTTTCTTGTCACAGGCATTGTGACTACGAGTCTATTCCATTTTGAACTTGCATCCACTGTAATGCTTATGAATACGGCTGTTGTAAATATGGCAGGAGAGAGTACAAGAAGTGAGCTTGATTCCATCAAAAAAGAAATTCCAAATCCAATCACAATCAAACTGATAGCAGTTATGATTATGTTGCTTTTTGCAATATAGTAATCCTTTAACAATAAGCCTTTCATTTGTTTTCCCCTTTACATACAGTAGCATAATTTCATCAATCGTCGCCGGGTCAATAAGTGCTTTCGGGTACTTTTTTTTGGCGGAAGTTCTATCTGCGACCAACACCTGCCATTCGTAATCCTGCTTGCGATAAGCGATAACGTCGCCTTTGCGTGATTTGAAATCGGAGTTAAACGACGTACGAGGATTGACAGTAGTGGGGCTTAGTGAGATATCGTCAGGTCAGCGTGCCGTGGATTTTTGGTTTGACAATATCTTTACAGACCTGTCGGTTCGCGGTCAAACCAAGGACAACGCTGCGGAAGTAAGGCGTTTGCTCGGAAGTATAAACGCCGCTGAGACTGCGCTTAATGCAAAGCTGCGGACAGAGGATGCAAGACTCACGGAAAACGGGCGGAAAGAGGAAGAATTACTGCTATCATTTCAATAACGATGTAATGGAACGGTTTGGCTGGGAATATATGTTTCCTGCATGTCGAGGGGATGTCTTATGAAAATAAATGTAAAATGTAAAAGAGTCATCGTTACATTTTTCGTTATCATTTTGTGCTGGGGAGCAATGACTTCAATTGATTATGCCTTATGTCAAAAGGCTAAACCTCCTATACTTTCAATTAGCATTCCGGTAACGGATCAAAGTCAATATCGAGGTCTTGGTTATACGATTGTTCTTAGTTATAAGGGTCCTGTCGGTATGCAAGGAGAACAACTCCAGGGGTATTTTTATTGGGGCTGGCGGTAAAAACATTCTTTCTTCAAAAATAAATGGAATCGATTTAACAACGGAGATCTTGTTGAATGAACTTTACAGGGCAAAACAAGCTCATGCTGTTTGCGGAAACGCGCAAATCATCAAAAAAGAGTTTACTTGGCAAAATACGCTGACAAAGCAGCTGGCGGCGTTGCTATCGCTGTCATCCAAGCCACAAGCCGTGTTCAATGAAACGTTTAAGGTATATGACTTGCTCAAAAGCGTAGAACTCTGCGCTTCTGACTTTCTTGTGATTGCCGCCTGCCGGATTGCATCACAATCCGATGTTTCCGCTTTTGAGAATGTCGCAGCCCGCACACTGAGCTTTTATGATGGGATGAAAGTCCGGCATTTCTTCTATACCGGGCAGGACGATTACATCTTTGCGGCTATGCTTGGGCTTACGGATTTGGATGCCGTAACCGGAGCAGAGCGCATAGAACAGCTATACAGCCGGTTAAAAGGCGAGTTTTGAGATAAAAACAGTGTTCAGGCTTTGGCGCAAGTTCTGTGCTTGGCAATTCTGACGATACCGTGGCTTATCGCGTCCTTGCTCTGCGAGATGCGCTTCGGGTGCAAAAAATTAAGCTGGATAAAACCTATACCCTACCGGTCTTGGGGATTCTCGCACTGCTTCCTGTGGAGATTGACACGATTGTCCGTGACCTCGGTGCGGCGCAGGATACCTTGAGAGTGCAAAAGGGGTTCGGATCAATGTCTGTCGCAACACAGGAGTTGCTTCTGTTCGCAGCATCTATTGTAGCGGGAGATTATGCCGAGAGCGTAAAAGACGGCATACTGACGGCGGCACTTTCGACCAGTATCACCAATATTATCATCGCACAGCAAGCCGCTATGATCGCGGCGATCTCTTCCTCTACCGCAGCGGCAACGTCGGCTTCGTCATCATAATTATAATGAAAAATGCTATTGATAAGGCACGGCACCGTTCAGGGTATAAATTTCTATTTTTTCTCTGGTAAGGGTATTAATTAGGGTATAAATTTATTTTTTCCTCTGGTGAGGGTATAAAATAGGGTATAATTTTCTTTTTTCTTTGACGAGGGTATAAAACAGGGTATAATTTTCTTTTTTTCTTTGAAGAGGTGGTATAAAACAGGGTATAAAACCTACCTTGATACTAAGAATAGAGCAGCGAAAGCTATTTATACCCTGATTTGTACTCTTATGAAAACAAATCTAAGGAGGTTTTATACCCTGCTGTATACCCTACTTTATACCCTGTTTTTTTATACCCTGCATCTTAGTCAGATGTGTGTTTTATCTCTAATGAATCATACGAATTGAAAAAGGGTATTATTTTTATTATATAGTTCCTATTTATTTAGTTTTTTTCTCAAAAGTCAAAAGGCGAAAACCCAGTAAAATCAAGGGTTTCAAGCTGTTTTATTGTAAATTTAATGCTAGGGGACCTCTCCCGTATCGGACGTAATATGCTCGAAACGGACGAACTGCTGATGGTTTACCTTGTCGAACGTAATATACGGTTTATATCTTTGGGTGATAATTACGACAGCTTTATCAATCCGTTATCCGTTTTGGAACTTGCGACTAGCCCAAGAATGATAACAATCGGTAAGATTCCGGATGCCCATATCATTTTTCTCGACGAAACGTTCAAGTGCAACGATGGTGTTTTAAATGCCAATTTAACCGCAATGAACGAACGCAAATATACCAATGAGAGCGAAACCTTGGATATTCCCGCCATATCGTTTATAGGCGCATCCAATGAAATCCCGGATTTCAACGACAAGGAAAATGAGATACTCCGCCCGCTTTATGACCGTTTCGATCTAAAAATAGTCACACAGGATATTGCGAGCCGTGAGGAGCGGCAGCGTATATTATCTCGCAAACAGCGTCAGGCAAAAGAAGATATTACCGCTACCATTAGTTACTCCTGTGAACGGCGAACTACTCTTGCAAAAAATATACTTTCGGGACAATGGTAAGTCTGAGAATGTTATATCACGCGAGTTTATCTGCGAAACTTTAAGGCAAACCACCAACGGATACAAAAAGCTGGCTACTCTCAAGCTGCTCCCCGGGTAAAGTTAAACTGTTGCTCTTCGACAGTGTTCACAACTTAACGATATTCGATGGATTCCCTCACCTCATGCGCTCAGCCATCCAAACTCCGACAACCGGCTTTGATGAAATTATGAATCTTGAAGTTGAGATGGATCGGCGCATGAGTCAAAAGGAGAACGTCAATACTCGTTTCCATCCGATGATAATTTGCATCATTGACGAGTTTACGTCGCTGGTTAAAGGACTCGATAGCAAGGAAGAAAAGGAGATGTTCGCCGCTGCCATATCGCGCATCACAAAAAGCGGGAGACATGTGGACATCTACGTGGTTCTGGTCATTCACACCCCCATCAAGGACAACACCGGCGGTTGCGATTTGAACGGCGCTCCTGCTCGCATGGCGTTCAAATGTGAATCGACGGCTCAATCGGTAGCGTTAATTGGCAAGACATTGAGCGCTCTCGTTTTGCTTCCGGTGTTGCTTGGTTTTGAGATGCTCCAACTGCTCAGGTTTCCGTTAGCGTCAAGGATAAAGCCGAAACTTACATGCCTTCCTTTTCTTTCCATCATTTTACAGCCATCTTGTCAGTCAACTATTAACGATTCATATTCCAGCCTTTTTTCCGGGTCGTTAGCCATCTGGCGCAATATATTCGGGGAAATGGCTATATTGTTCATACCCGTTCCTTTAAAAGGCTGCATATTGGTAGTGAAATTTGTGCCTTTATATTCATTTCGCAAAGTCTGTAAATAATCGCCATTAGAAGCTTTACTGCTGGAATTTGCGCTTTGCTCACTTTCGATTTTTGCTTTGGCCTGCGTGTAGGCCGATTCCGAAACCCAACTATTTCCTACTTTAATTGCCATATCAATTAGCCTCCTTGCATAATTCGTCTTAACGGGATGGTATGAGGGGGATATCCCCTCATACTTTTATATCGAAGCTCTTACTCGCCAATGGGGTATGAACGCGGGGAGCGGAAGCCGGAACACATTCCATTTGTCCCATATTAGACGCAGCTACTTTTGCCTCCGGGCTGATCTCCACCACAACCGCCGGTTCGGTTATTTCGCCGCTAATTTCGGCATTGGTTATGGTTCCGGTACTGACAGCCGCGCCGGTCTTTTCGGTCTTGCCGGTTGCGGATTTATCCTCAGCTTTTTGCGCCTGACTCTTCTGTTCGGCTTCCTCCTCACGGATTTTTTCACTATCGGAAGAAATGCGTTCGTTCAGGTCGGTAATGGAGCTGCCGATATTCTGGGTTGTAGATTGAATTCCGCCCTCCATTTTTGCGAGTTCTTTTTCCTTATTCGCCGTGTCCACGCCTCGGCCTTTATCAATTTCGATTTCAGATGCCAAGATTCTTGATGAGCCGGTTAGAGATACCCTTGAGGTGTTCAGGTTGCTAATTTGCTTCAATGTGTTTTGCGATGACAGAAGCGAGTTCATTTGCGTGATTCCCATAGACATATGTTTTTTCCTCCTCTTTTGGAGACAAATCCTTTTGCCCCACTATATATTTTATCGGAGGACAGAAGATGAAATAAAGACAGATGTGGCGAACGACGCTTTTTCGATGGTGAAATATTAATCCTTTCCCTCAAGCATGACGATAAGGCGATAGACGCCATACTCATTCGCCTCTGAAAATTGTATATCAATATCTCCGTAGTACTTTCTCGCGCAACGCTGTATGTTGGAAAGCCCCATGCCATGCACAGTTTTTTCCAGCTTACTGCTGGCCGGTAAATTGCTATGTTCATTTAGAGTGATAACGTCTTTATTGCGGTCCATAACCGCTTTTAATAATAATTGCATATTGGAAACGTGGCTTTTCATGTCATGCCGCATACCTCTTATGTCAGTGAATATATTGCCTATGTCTGTTATTTGCTCCTGCAATTGCTTCATTTGTTTCTGTAATACTACTTTTTCTTTTTCTTCATTATGCAGTTCAGCTAACTTTTAAAATAATTTAACAGCGGCAATCAGGCTGATTAAAAACACAATCCCTGCTAATGGCATCAATAATTCAACATAAGGGACTTCAATATATGTCTCTAGATTTCCATTGTAATCTTGCGTATAATCTATTGCCCTCATTATAAAAACGAGAGCGAAACCTGAAAGGCAGGGCATTATCAAATACAACAATTCAGTTAACGAGTACAATTGTCTTTTATGTGAAAAACTCTTGATAATGCTTTGTATGGATAAAAAATACAATATTGCGTAAAAAAACATATGTATGATAATCACAATGATTGAAAGTCTATTTTGAAAAAGTAACGTACTCTCCGGCGTTGATAAAACGCCTTGACCAGCAGCGGCATAATATACGGCTTTTGATAATAAATTGTGCAAACACCGTGAAATGAAGAAGCAAATCTCCTGCACTACAAAAAAACTGCATATTAAGTATATTTGTATGCCTAAATTTTTTCAAAGATTACAAACGAAAATAAAAATGTTACCAAAAATAAAGTGATAAAAACAATAAAAGAAACGAAATGAACAGGAATCGCAGCCAGCATACTATTAGCCCAAAAATAAGCAAAATATTGAGATATTAAATATACGATCCCGAAGCTAATAAAAACAAAGTTAGCGGGCACCTTTTTGCTTTTAGGTGTTAAAAAGGCCGCACAATATTTTGCCAGTATAACGCTATTTGTAACCCTAAATATTAGACCTGCTATTTCATCCATGTATAGTTCCTCCGCTCCTTGTGAACATCATATATGCCTTAACAAAATGCGGGTATTTTTTTTGCGCTATAAGTATTTCATCTCCATTTTTAACCCAAATTGAATTAGCGTTATATCTGGTTACATAGTTTATATTGACTATATAAAATCGGTGGCAGCGATAAAAAGCATTGCCGAGAATGTTTTCAATTTCCTTCATCGTCCCGTAATATTCTATTACACCGCCGGTCGAATTTACAACGACTTTATTGTTGCTGCTTTCTATATAGAATATATCTTTCAGTAATACTCTGTTGTATGAGTTTCCGCTCTTTATTAAGATATGGTTTTCGACGTTCTCTTTTGCTTTACGACAATCATTTATAGCCCTTGAAAATACGCTGTTAAACTTAATTTCATCAACAGGCTTAACGAGATAATGAAAGGCTTTTACATCAAATGCGTCCTCCATATATTCTTTAAGCGCAGTAATAAAGATTATCACACTTTCTTTTTGTGACATCGCCTCCTGCCTCTTCCTTATTTGCTCCGCTGCGTTAATTCCATTTATGCCGGGCATTTGAATATCCAAAAAGTAAATGTCATATTCAATATTTGACGCCAATAACGCATCGCCTGAATTATATATATCTACACGGTAATCTCCGCGATGATTATTAACTAAGCGCAGTATATTCTCGCATATGTTTTTTTCATCATCACAAATTGCTATTGTTATTGGCATTGTTTTTACCTCTTGCTTTATTATATAGTCATGCAAATATCAATTTTTCCATTGTACTAAATCAGAAATATCGTTTCGTGGCCTTTCGTTCGGATTCTCAGCCGGTACGCCGAAAGATACTGCCGCCACAATTTGATCGCGGGTATTAAGCCATTCGGATATTTCTTCATAAGCAAAATAAATATCACAGTTCCATAGCGAACCAAATCCCAAATCAACCGCAGCTAACAACATGTTTTGAATACATGCGCCGACAGACTGAACATTACACACTTCGTAAAAGCGTGATTCCCAATCTGCGGGGATACTATCCATTGAGTTAAGATGGTTAACAATAAATATCGTTACCGGGGCTTTCTCCATGATGGACAATGTATGTTTTGCGCCAATGATGTATTTTGCGCTTTCCAGAAGTTTTGGTTTATGGGTTTCCCGTTCAAGTCCTTTGTTCATGGCCTTTAGCATATCTACTTTAGCGTCGCCCTCGACTACTATAAACCTCCACGGTTGTCTGTTTTTTGCAGATGGAGCTTGTATTCCGGACAATGATGATTTTTTTAATATCGTCATGCGAAATTGATGTATCATCAAATTTTCTGATACTTCGTCTGGTATGTATTGCAGTTAATGCTTCCATATATGCTCCTTTCATAAGTATAGCTTTTAACTCGCAATATGAGACTATTGTGAAGATAATCTTTCTAACTACGCAGTCACGAAAACTTTCATCCATAAAGGTTAAATGCTTATACTATAACATTATTTTATTACTTACATACATGACAGGAACTATGCCTCCCTTATATGTATAAGTACCTTCTCCTTTTTCCGTAAATTTTCCTGCACAACGTCCTACACGTCCTGCATAATTAACCGCTGACCGTAACCAATACCACCCATAACCATCTGGTGATATCCATGCGCCTGCTGCACGTCCATAATCAGTTATCATCTTGGAACGCTTCGAGTTAATTTTGGGATTTGTTGAAAATCCATATTCCTTCTTAATCAAATCGTCAAATCCAAAAATAAATACATTGTCGAGAGTATCCTTTTGAATCCTAGTATATTCATTATCCCAAAATGATGATCTACCGTTATTGTTTAGGGCTGGTACAATCATTTTTCTTTGCTCTTTTGTAAATGCTTTCTGATAAAACTCATAATTCAACCACTTTCGGATATTACTATGCTCCCAGTTACCTTGATAAACAATTTCATCATTAATACGTCTAGAGTGTATACGTGAATTACTATATCTCATGCTTTATATTATGCTATCACAAAATAATAATAAATTTGAATCCTCTTCATAAAGGATTTCCCATTTTATGGGTTCTAATAAAAAATAATAAGATATCCCCCTTTGAATACTAGAGCCATTACAAAAAATACTTTTATCATGTATATTTTCAGGTGTATATTTTTGATAATTCTTACCTCTTATCTCATAGAGTCCATCTTCTCTATCTTTTAAATATGCTGTTATCTCTATATCCTCAACAATACTCTGCGGAAATTCACCGAAATAAACAAATTTACGTTCTCCGATAAAATCTTCTTTCCCTTTCATAATTAACCCCCTCCTTTCGTTTCAATTTACCATCATCAGGTGATAATTACCACCATAGTTCTGCCTTTACAAGTGCATATTATATAAATTTGCTACCTTAACTGCTTACTGACAATTATTCGCAGCTAATAATTTTACTGCGCATTATCGCTTCATTGCGAAACAGGAGACTATTGCGTGTTACACAGTGTCGCTTTTATACTGTTCATAAAAAGGCGTTCCATAAAAACACAAATATAAATACGCAACCCCAAGCATTTCCCGTAAATTTTTTAACCATCAGCATACCATATATGATTATCAATACTGTAATCATTTCAATAATGCCTTCTGCTGCAACGCCGATTGCTCCGTGGATAAGAATACAAAGAATAGCGCAAATGATAGCGCCCCAATTAAGCCATCTGTTTTTATTCGGATACCGTTTATTAATTTTGTCACTGATTACAACATAGGTGAATCCCTCAAAGAATCCCCAAGTGGTAGCTGTAATTAACATTCCGATAATATTAACAGGAAATCCGCTTGCAAGTATATCCTTGGTTGTCCAAACCGTTTGAAATGGTAAATAACTTATTCCATCGCCAGATATAAAAGTAAAAACAATATATGGCACAAAGCAAAGAGAGCATAAAGCGACAGATAAAAGCACGCCTTTTCTTCTCAATCCATAACCAAAGAAGCTTTCCTTTCTGATTATAGACACTATACAGATGCCAAGACCCGCAAGTCCAAATTGAAACATAGCTCCCAAAAGAACGCGCAAGAGAATATTCCCGCTATCGTTTCGCACAAATGAGGTAATTGGGTTTTGTAAGGCAATATATATTCCAAACATCACAAGAGAAGTAATCGCAATAATCCATATGTCTGTATCCAAACGCTTTTGCTCTGATGATAATTTTTTTTGGTCATAGTACCTTTCCTCGCTTTATATAAATTTATTTCCTTAACCTCTAATTTACGGTTACGCATTACTAATAATTTCACTACGCAATATCGCTTTATTACGTATTTGGAGACTAAGGCGAGCTAATACTTGCTATATACAATTAAAACCCTAATTCCTCGTTTACAAGAATCAGTGTTATTTTAAGCCCATGTGGTTGCTTTCTATGAATTGTCATAACACTATACATTCAGGGGACAAACAATCTTCACATTTCCCCGTGGTAACACAAGGAGTTTTTCTATTATATCTTTTTGCATTTTTTACAGCAGCGGTATTTCGCGCCCGTTTTATGGCTTCTTCAAGCGATTCTGCAATCTTATTTTTCCCTATAACATAGATAACTTGCTTCGGCCCATAACAAGTTGCGGCAATACGGTTTCCTGTACCATCTATATTGACTATCTGACCATCATAAGAAATTGCGTTAGCCGATGTCAAATATATGTCTGCTAACAACGCTTTCTTAGTTTCATCTTCTGAGCAACCGGGGGCATGTTGATATATGGAAGATACCTGATTAGCCCAAATATCCTTAATCCCCAAAGCTTCTAAGGTTAACGAGTTACCCATTCCGATAATCATATCATTACTCACAGGAAACGTTTGTAAAATGAAATGAACAGCCTCTTGTTTGTCTTTGCAAACGACTGCATTAAATCCTCTTTTATTAAAACGTTCTCTGATGTCATCCAAATTAAAATCCATACTATTCAACCTCGTCTTTCTTAAAAAATATAAATAACGTTCAATGCACTTTATCGCTTTATTGCGAATAAGGAGACAGCGGCGTATATTGCAGTTTCAATGCAATACTCAGTATGTAGCTCATTCTGTTTTTTAGCTCGTTAACTCAATCAACAACATAATGATGAAGTTTTCCTTGTCTTATCTTCTGAAACACAAGAAGTATCACGATTTTACCTGCTCTAATAAATATTCGATTAATAGAATGTTAATTTCCCGCGGAATTTCCTGATTAATGGCATGGCCGACTTGTGGAAAAAACTGTACGTTCATTTTGTATTGGAGCAATGCGTCTTTGCCGCCCAATTTCGCAAATGGATCGTCCTCACCTACGAGAAAAAGGGTTTTCCCACGAATAGAGTTTATCTGTTCATCACTAAAGCATTCTATTTTGTGATAACCCATAGCCATATTGTTAAAGCCTTTGAGTAAATAGCGAAAATGCTCTACGACTAAGGGCTGTTCGGTGAGTTCCCGGCTGTTTTTTCCACTCAATTTCTGCAAGAGTTTAACCGCATTGTTTTTTGTAGGGAATAACGCTTCCGGCAAAAAAATCTTCATCATAATTTTTATAGAGCCAAAATCCCCTACAGGAACAGAACCTGCCAAACCAACAATTTTAATCACTTGCTCAGGCCGGTGAAGCCCGTATAATTGTGCCAGATAAGCGCCATGAGATACACCAACCATATACACCTTATCCAGCATAAGCTCTCGCCAGTACTTCATCAATCCATTGTATATCATCAAAATTCTTGTTGTAGTTTTCATTGGGACGGCTTTTCCCTGGCCCGCCAAGAGTATCAATTGCATAGATTCTAAAATGGCGGGAGAGAGCTTCAGCATTATATATCCACATCAGGGCGGTATCATCACCTACGCCATGAAAGAGTACAAGTGGAGGATTGTCTTTTTTCCCGCACAGTATCACATGTGTTTTTCCGTAGGTTGTAGCAATATCTTTTTCTTCCTTATCCACATTCCACATATCAAGCAACTTATCGTATGTATCAAGGATATTCTTCCTTGCGTTTTCACTTTTATAGACCTTCATAAACAGGGCCTCCTTTTTGATTATCAGCAATAACTTTTTCCAAATATGAGTTCCAAAGGTTATATTCAATTCCTAATCCTTGAAAACAGAACCGTACGACATCTCTCAAAGCGTCCGCTTCATTTTCCAACGCTCCCTGTTCTCCTGCTATTAACTTCGAGTATTCAAAAACATTCGCTACAAATACAGACCAAAAACTGTTGGCGGCGCTGCTTGGATTTGTATCAGGAATTATCCCCTGCGCAATACCTTTTTCAATTATGCTTGTCAATGCTTTTCTGTGCATATTCGATTTTTGCGCACCGTCTTTCCATTCTTCCGGTTCAAATATGGCATAGGCATCAAAGGGGATACGGATATTGAATTGCATCATACGCGGATTGTCCTTATTTGCACCAAACATACCATAAGCATAATACATAAGCTGCTCCACCGGGTTCAATCCCTCCGCATTTTCAAGGAGAGCATTAGAGAATGAATAAACCTCGTTAAACATCCATGTATAAAGCTCGGCAAATAATTCCTTTTTAGTTTTGTAATAGTAGTAAAGTAAGCCTTTTGCAAGTTGTGCTTCCGCAGCAACAGCATCCATATCCGTTCCGTGGAATCCGAAACGAATATATACTGTCAGCGCAGCGTCAAGTATTTGCTTTTTTCTGGTTTCTCGCACCTGAGCGTTCTTTTCCGGGTTTCTCGACAATGTGACTCACCTCTTTCTTTCGGCAAACTTCCAGATAAATGGAAATGCGATAATAAGTGCAATGACACCGACCATAATCAACTCATTCATCTCTATTCAAATAAAGATTTGTCTTGCGGCTTTGAAATATTATGACTTAATCAAAAGTCAATTATATAGCATCTAAACACATTTGTCAATAGGACTCTTGCGCCAAAGGTGGTGTGCATAATACCTTATTTCGCACAAGTTGACAAATCGACTTCTAAGTGATATACTTGTAGAGTATTTGCGGGGGAACTGTTCGCAGTTGAGAAGGTAAAACCTGACCCTTAGAACCTGTTGGCTAATACCGACGTAGGGAAGCAAATTTACACTTGTAAATTATTTTACCCTTGTCGAAATAGGACAAGGGTATTTTTATTTATAAAGGGGGCGGTTAAGTGAGAGCAGTCATCATATGCGGCGGGGCAATCACAGATTACAGTTACATTAAAGAACAGATAAAAGACGGAGATGTGATTATCTGCGCCGACAGAGGGTATGACCATGCTGTAAACATGAAGCTTCAAACAAGTATTGTCGTAGGTGACTTCGATTCAATCAGTACAGTTCCGACTGATGTTCAGACAATCCAGTATCCTGCCCGAAAAGACCAAACCGACTCGGAAATCGCAATGGATTATGCTCGCAAGTTGGGGTTCAAGGATTTTTTGTTTATTGCTGCGACCGGAACCCGTTTAGACCACACTCTGACAAATATCCTGTTTCTCAAAGACTGCTTAGACCGTGGTGAAAACGCCGTAATCGTAGACGAACATAATAAAATAATGATAACTGATTCCACGATTCATTTACAAGAACCGTCAAGCTCTATCATGTCTTTAATCCCCCTGTCCGAATGTAATGGTGTAACCACAGAAAATCTTGAATATCCCTTGCATAATGCAACTCTATATATGGGAAAAGGACTTGGGGTAAGTAATATTATGGTTGAAAACAATGCGTATGTGTCCATCCAAAGAGGGCTATTGCTAATTATCATAGCAAAAGACTAAATTTAAGGAGATTATAGCGATGAAAAAAGTATTAAGTATCGCCGGTTCTGATTGCAGCGGCAGCGCGGGTATTCAGGCAGATTTGAAAACCTTTTCCGCTCATGGAGTTTTCGGCATGAGCGGAAAAGGTTTCGGTTGTAGCCGAAAACACAAGCCGGGTTATTGACATTCAAGATATAACGCCGGATATGATAGAAAAACAGATTGACGCTGTTTTTGAGGACATAGAAGTGGATGCTGTTAAAATCGGAATGTTATCGCAGCCTGATTCTATAGAAACGGTTGCCTCCAAGCTCAGGCAATACGCACCCAAAAACATTATCATCGACCCTGTTATGTATGCCAAAAACGGCTGTCCTCTTATGAATCCCGCGTCAATAGATACGCTCATAAAAACTATCATACCGCTTGGCAATCTTCTAACGCCTAATATCCCCGAAGCGGAAAAAATCGCAGGTATAAAAATTTCCGATGCCGAAGATATGGAAAAGGCGGCAGTTGCGATTTATCAAATGGGCTGTAAAAACGTCCTTGTTAAAGGAGGCCACGCTGTTGGCAACGCAACTGACATTCTGTTTGACGGGAACGAGTTTCATAGATTCAGCGTAGAACGAATTGACACAAAAAACACCCACGGAACAGGCTGTACATATTCATCCGCTATCGCCGCCAATCTTGCTTTGGGGTTTGACATGCGAGAAGCGGTAAACAGGGCAAAGGAATATGTCACTATTGCTATCCGTCACTCCCTGTCAATCGGCAAAGGCAACGGGCCTACACACCATTTTTATGAGCTTTACAAAAACGGATTAAAGGAGGCTGCGATTGATGAATAGTATCGTATCTAACGCCTCTGATTTAATCAGGAGCATCCGTGAATTAAAACCTTTGGTTCACCACATTACCAACTATGTTACTGTAAACGATTGTGCGAACATTACTCTCGCTGTCGGCGCTTCTCCAATTATGTCCGACGTTATGGAAGAAGTTGGGGAAATTGTGGCTATATCCGGGGCGTTGGTTCTCAACATAGGAACACTAAACGATAGGACTATAAACTCTATGCTCGCGGCAGGGAAAAAAGCAAATGAACTTCATATCCCTGTCGTGCTTGACCCTGTTGGCGCGGGAGCTTCTACGTTTCGTAATCAAACAGTCAGTAAGCTGATTGAACAGATACATTTCAGTGTTATTCGCGGCAATTTATCTGAAATCCGTTATGTTGCCGGACTGGGCGGCACGACCAAAGGAGTAGACGCTTCGGAAACAGATTTGAGCGGCGGCATACAGAGCGGAATAGATACTGCGAAAGAACTTGCGGACAAGCTCTGCTGTGTAATCGCCATTACAGGAGCTACCGACATTATATCCGATGGGAAACATACGGTTTTAATTGAAAACGGACATAAAATGCTTAGTGCCGTGACCGGAACCGGCTGTATGTGTTCGTCACTTATCGGCTCGTCCTGCGCCGCCACATCAGATTATTTTTTAGCCGCTGTTTCAGGTATATTACATATGGGCATTGCCGGTGAAATCGCTTTTGAAAACGCCGGACAAAGAGGAACCGGCAGTTTCCACATTTCTATTATAGATGAAATTAGCAAACTGGACGCGGATACGATACGCGGGAGGGCAAAGATTTATGAAGCCTGAAATCAATTACAGTATTTATCTTGTTACGGACAACGACTTAATGAACGCCGAAACTCTCCCGCAAGCGGTGGAGCAGGCCATCAAGGGCGGCTGTACTCTCGTTCAGTTGCGGGAAAAGGAATTGTCCTCATTGGATTTTTACCATACGGCTCTAAAAGTGAAAGCAATTACCGCTCAATATAATACTCCTCTTATCATCAATGACCGTGTGGACATTGCTCTGGCGCTGGACGCTGAAGGTGTTCATATCGGACAAAGCGATTTGCCTGCAAAGATTGTAAGAAACCTAATAGGTAATGAAAAAATAATGGGTGTTTCCGTTTCAAGTCTTGCCGAAGCCGAACAAGCGGAAGATGATGGGGCTGATTACCTCTGCGTTGGCGCTATGTTCGCAACAGGAACCAAAACCGACGCGGAGTTGGTATCTATGGATGCTCTTAAAGAGATAAGGCAAAAAACAAGCCTTCCCATCGTTGTAATCGGCGGCATAAACAAAAACACTATCCCTATGTTTGCAGGCGTCGGGATAGACGGTATAGCTGTTGTTTCCGCTATTATCTCGGAGAGTGATATAACTGCTGCGGCTCACAACCTAAAGGACTTATTTGAGAATATAAAAGGTGAGCGGTATGTTTGATTTCAAAGCGGCCATATTTGACTTAGAACCCATCCTCAATAAATTACAACTAACACCGGACTATGCTATAATATCTCAATGATAGTCATTGGAGATGATATTAGATGAGATACAGCACAGATTTAACGGATAAACAATGGGCGATAGTGAGAGAAATTGTAGGGAAGGAAAAACGCGGCAAGCACTTTGTAAAGCACAGTAAACGCGAACTTATCAATGCTGTTTTATATCTCAATAAAACAGGCTGCCAATGGGCGCTCTTGCCTAAAGACTTTCGGCCATACAAAACTGTTTCGTCATTTTACCATCGAGCCAAGCAATCAGGGCTATGGGAAAAAATCATGTCTGCCCTCGTTAAAAAAAATCAGGAAAAAAGCAGGGCGTAAACCTGCGCCTTCCTACGCCATTATAGATTCGCAAAGCGTGAAAACCATGTATGCGTCTGATGAAAGAGGTTTTGATGGCGGCAAGAAGATAAAGGGCAGAAAACGTCATACCGTGACAGATACCATGGGCAATCTTCTTGCTGTAAAAGTTCATGCGGCAAATATCCACGATACTGTGGCAGGTGAGGAAGTTTTTAAGACCGCTTTTGCAAAATATCCATCTATCAAGGGTTGTACCGCTGACGCAGGTTATCGCAAGACTTTCGTAAATGCCCTAAAAATAATGGGTATCCCTGTTGACATTATCGAAAAAATTATGCCCAAAGGGTGGGCGGTATTACCCATTCGCTGGATAGTGGAACGAACCTTTGGTTGGGCGTGCCACTCCCGCAGGCTCTCTAAAGATTACGAGATTTCATGCGTGTCGGCTCAGAATATGTTTATGATTTCTCATATCGCTACGTTGCTTAGGCGTTTTTGAGGATGGGTTCTTAGATGGAACGCTGATTGATTCTATGGGTGTGTGGGAAAAAATTGATATTGACTTTCTCTCTAAAAGAGGATTACCTGTTCCAGAAACATACATTAACGATATTTGCGTCCGCACGTTTCAGGAAGCCGCCGAATATACGATTGAACTGTTTCATTTGGAAGAACGAGCAGAGGATTTAATCCATGAATGGAACGACATGGCGGTTTATGAATACAGCCACAATGTAGGCTTAAAGCCTTATGCGAGAGAATATCTTGCTCTCTTGAAATCTTATGGAATAAAGATCGGAACCGCTACAAGCCTTCCTAATGTTTTATCTGAACCCGTTTTAAGAAATAACGGTGTTTTTGATATGCAATGTTCCTCTGAGGAAGTAAACTGCAGGAAGGAATTTCCTGATGTGTTTATTCTGGCTTCCAAAAAACTAAAAGTACCGCCTGAACAATGTATCGTGTTTGAGGACTTGTTACCGGGAATTATCAGTGCAAAAAAAGCCGGAATGAGGACGTATTGTATGTACGACGAATATTCAAAAAGGCAAAGGACGGAGATACAACAGATAGCGGACGGCTATTTATATGACTTCAGAAATGCCCCCATACCGATTCAAAAGATAAATACATAAGGAGAGATTTTCATGTCATTTTCAAAGACGCTTAAAGAAAAAATTGCGCCCACATGGGAGGATTGTTACAAGCATCCTTTTGTCCAGAAAATCGGAAGCGGAGAGTTAGAAAAAGATACATTTATGTTTTACTTGAAGCAGGATTACAAGTATCTTCTTGAATATGCGAGGATTTTTGCTTTGGGCGCGTTGCGGGCATCCGATGAAGAAACAATAAAGAACTTCACCGTTTCGCAAAAAGCTGTGTTGGATGAAATGAATCTGCACAGAAATTATATGGAGAGCTACGGCATATCATCAGAGGAAGCGGAAAGCACAATACCATCTCTCTTTAACAGAGCTTATACCGCAAATATGATGGCTGTCGGTTACAACGAGGGAATTGCGGAGCTAATGGCCGCGCTACTCCCTGTGTTTGGACTTATTATGATTTTGCTTGCAGATTGAAAGAAGATTTTAAGGATAATCTCGAAAACAATTATTACAAGACTTGGATAGAAACTTATGCCAGCGGCGTGTTTAACGATTCCTTTAGTTGGTTCTTTCCAACGATAGATAAATTATGCGATGGCAAGAGTGAAAAGGAGCTTGAACGAATAATTGATATTTTCAAGTCGAGCGTTGAGTTTGAATATCTGTTTTGGGATATGGCTTATAAAAAGCAAGTATCATATAAATAAGTATAAAGCAGAAAACCTACTGATTAGCGCGGTGACAGAGAGCTTCGTACACGCCGTTAATAATTGACGCGAAAATCGGCAATACCGTTCTGGCAAGCAGGGTTTCCCCTAAGACCCCACGAACGCGCAAGCGCGTCCGTTTAAGCCCGCCTGCGGCGGTCTGCTGCGACTGATAAATCAATCTATATTTCGTGCGCTCCGCTTCGATTTTTTGTACGTGAAGCGTTGCGTTCCTGTGCTTCCGGTTTTACGCCGAGAATCTTGTCGGCGTTACCTTTTGCGATTATCAGTTCACGGGATGTTTGCTTCAACTCGTGATAGCCCGAGTACAACTTTTCTTCTCTGCGAGAAGCACGGCGTAATCTTGTTTAAGTGAAGAAATCGTCGGCAGTTTTTTATCTTTACTGTAACCTAAATCATCAAAATATTTTTTCGCCGCTCTGTGAAGCGTGATTTCGGCGCGGTGTTCCTCATAGTATTTTTCGTTCCACCCGGATTTTTTATACTGAGCGTAAATGTCACGGGTTTTACCGTAAGTGCCGATGTTCTTTTGCAGTTCCGAAATATCAGCCATTTGTTTTTCTGTGTCTTTGATTTTTTTCGTCAGCGCGGAAAAATCGCCCGACGCGGAGGACAATTTTTTCACTAAATCATCATAACTGTCGATACCGTTTTCTTTAAGAAAGATAAGAGTTTTAGCGGCTTCTTTCAGATTGAATATCCGCGCCCAACGCTCGTAACCTTCGCCTTTACCTTGTTGGATTTTCGCTTGAATATCTATGAGTAAACTGACGCGGACATGACCGCCGTCTGCTCCTGCGGACGAAATGATTCTTGTCCCTGCAAGGCGTTCCCGTATCGCCGCTTCGGTGTGGTCGCCTTTGAGCGTATCCAGCCGCGTGGGTTTCGTTTGTCCGGGAGCGGTAAATGTGATGTGTTTCCGCTTGTCATTGATTTTATAACCCGCCGCTTTCATCGCGGCAAGGAAATCATCGTATGACGGGCAAGAGGGTAATACTTCGTCAATTTTCCGGCGCAATTTTTCTTGCCACGAAGGTTCTTTTTCGTCAAGCCACTCACCGTAATTTTTTCCCTTTGACGGTTGCGGATTTTCAATTACCGACAATCCGTTTTCAATGCAAAGCAAGTCGCTGATACGGCGAACCGTTTTACCCGAACGCTTGAAATCCTTAAACTTTCTATCGCAGGATAAAGCGGTGGAATTAAAAATATATGGTTATGAATGTGCGACTTATCTATGTGTGTGGCAACGACAAAGGCATGGTTTCCTTTCGTGAACGACATCGCCAGTTCGTACCCGATTTTGTTTGCCGTTTCAGCGTCAACCTCGCCCGGCTTGAAACTCTGCCGGATATGATAGGCCAACACGTCGCGGTGTCCTTGATCACGCCCCGTTATATCGTCGTATTGGTGTTTCGAGATACAGAATTGTTCGTCTGCTACACGGCTGTCACAACTGTAACTGCTTATCAATCGTCCGTTGTCCGTTTTATTCGGATTTTCAACGTAATCAATGATTGTACTGATGGCGTTTGATTTGCTTCTGTCCTTTTTTACATGAAGCGATTTTATCCATGTCGTAGCCACAAAACCACCTCGCTACAATTCGGCTAACTTCCGCAAAATCTTTTTCGTTTGTTTCCAGATTTCATCATACCGCCCGCAAATCTCGTCAAGGTCGGCAGCGTAAATATTGCCTGTTTCGTTGGCACGTTTGGCAATTTGATTGATATTATTCGTTGCGTTTGATAATAGCCGAACCATTTCATTGACGCTCTCAAGGACGCGGTTTTTCCATCGCAGGCTTCCCTCGACAAAGTAGCTGTACTCGCCGGAGAGAACCACATCGCCGTTCGCCGTGAAGCACATCGCATATAGTGTCTTAATTAGGTTTCCATCCGTGTCCTCAAACAACGGGTATAAATACTTGACGAGTGCTTGTTGGTATCGCAATAAAAGTAAAAATCCTGACGTTAGGAGCAATTCCTCCCACGTTAGGATTTTTTAATTTATAGCGGATTGATTCCTTGCCAATTATGTTATTTGTGTGATTAGTGTTCAAAGGATGTTTTGTCTACAAACTTGTAATACTTCGTATATCCGCATATAATATATTTATTGAATATGCGGAGGTGTTTTTGATGATTGATTATATTTCTGTAAGAGAAGCCGCAGAAAAGTGGAATATTTCAGAGCGGTGGGTTCAAAAACTGTGCGAAGAAAATCGTATTGATAACGTGATTCGTTTCGGGCGTTCATGGGCTATCCCAAAAGACGCAATGAAACCATCTGATGCGCGGATAAAGGAAATCAGAAAATAAAAAGATTATAAAATTAGTCAACAGGATTGTAATCCACTCGATATTTTGTAATTCAGTATCAAAAATTTGTAACTTGGTAGCAGTTATATTGCGTTCTATAAATAGAATGACTATATTAAAAAAAGAGAGGATGGCAGAGTGAAATTTATCAAAAAACAGATAGATGGTCAAATCGAAACCGAAGTTGAGATTCGCTACGCTAAATTAGATGCCGAAGTAGTCAAGTTGATAGAGCGTATCGAACAAACAGAGAATTTTATTTACGGCACAGACAATGGACGGCAGTATAAAATCCGTACAAGTGATATTTATTATGCGGAAAGTGTGGACAAGAAAACCTTTATCTATACCAAAGATGCTGTGTTCCGTTCGGAATATCGGCTTTACCAGTTAATCGAGATGATGAAAGCAAATGACTTTGTTCAAGTCAGCAAATTTTGCCTTATCAATATGAATGTATGGGAATAGGTAAGCCTAACGTTTCTGATGTTTCGGGCTTTTCCCCTCCCTCACACCGTACGTGAGAGTTTCCCCTCATACGGCGTTCCAACAAGTATTTATACCACTTTCGCCCCAACGCAAGGTTGGGGGCTATCAATTTCTAAATTCTCTGCCAATAGTCTTAAAGAATTAACCTTTTTAAGAGCCTTGTTATCCAAGTTAAGCATTTGTAAATATTTACTTATAGTATCAGGCTGGGTAGAGTGTATTAATTTATGAACACTACTATACAACCACACCAGATTGTCATAATCGTCGGTCCCTCCAAGTTGCTTAGGCTTTTTATGATGACATTCCATATTGCCTATTTCAAGCGGTAAGCCAGTCACATAGCACTTACCTTGTTGTCCTGCTATCAGGGATATTCGATTGTCGTTGTATTGTGCAGATTTGTCGTATTCTTTATTTCCTAGCAAATATCTGACCAACTGACTGACATTGTTTAGCTTGCTGTGTATCAATGCTCTACCTTGTAATGTATAGCTGTTGATTTCTGATGTGAATTTCATAGGAGCTTTATATTTGCAGCCATATATAGGAAATATTGCAGTTTTTGCTATAATCTTTGGCTTACCATTGTAATCCCCATATAACCTCTGATACGTCTTGGAATATTTATGCTCTTCGGGCTTCTTAGTTCTGCCCTTGGTCTTCTTGGTTTTGTGAACCTTTTTGACCATTTTTAGCTTTCCTTTAAGTCTATTGTAAAGGCTCTTGCAGACAATGAAATTTATTTTATCAAATCCGGAATTGCATAGGGTAGCCATTTGATAATAATTGTGATACCCCAAAATCATAGCATTTAGCTTGTTTACCTGTCTGAGCGTGGGGTCTTTTTGAATAACCTTAACCTGCTCCTTTAGGTTCAATTCCATTGCCTTTATTGCCTTATCCTGAATATTACTGCGAGTTATCCACTTTGTAATTTTATTGCCATTCTTGCTTTTGACGATTTTCTTTTTAGCAAACAGCGCAAGTCCTAAAAATTCCGTTTTGCCCTTTCTTACATTGGTTATCCTAGATTTTTCGGGACTAATTTCCAGTCCTAATCTTTCCTGTAACCATTTTTTGTAGCGGCAAAGATTTTCTGGGCAGTTTTGTAGTCCTTGCAGAAAATTTTGAAGTCGTCCGCATATCGCACAAAGTAAAATTCTTTGAGATTGGTTGTTTTTAACGCTCTGTATTTGTGATGTTGTGTATATGGGTGTTTTGTTTCCAGCGTCTCCCATTGGTCTGACAACCACCAATCCAGTTCATTTAGTACGATATTTGATAACAATGGGCTAATAATTCCGCCCTGCGGAGTTCCCTTAGTTGGTATACCTATGCCTTTTATTTCGGATTTTAAGATGCGCCCTACAATGCTGATTAGGGCTTTATCTTGTATTCCCATAGAATACCATTGCTGCCGATGTCTTTGACTCTAATTGCATAATTCCATCCTTTTTGTTCAATATGAGCAAAAATGTTATAGCATTCATAATCACGACACGGTCTGCAATAACAATTGCTTTTCCCGGTATGCTCGAACGGTCTACCATGTCAGTCAGTGCCCTGAACTCGTTTTCTAACCTAGCGGGCTGTACGTAAACATCCACATATAGTTTATTGTACAAGTCATATATTGCGTTGAGATGTAGCATAGTCCGGTGTTAGTTGTAATTTATTGAGGATGGGTTCTGACATACGGATGCTCCTCCAATACCTCTTATACCCTACAAAAAAGATTAGTTTAAAGAACAAGCGTTATATGATCAGCATGAACTTTGAAAAATATTTTGAAATTTTAATGGCAATTTGAGATTGCACGCTTTTAAAAAATTCTTTTCCTTGTTTTTTCTTTGCATAGGCATTCATGCTTTTGACGTGGCAATATGTGAATAAGATATTGACTAACTTCCTTATACAGTATATAATATGATTAAACATTCATATTCGATGGAGATGCACAATGAATCAGTATAAGACAACGGAAGAAAAATCAGTCCAGTGGGGCGTTACGCCAAAAACAGTACAAAACTTATGCAGGCAGGGAAAAATTCCTGGGGCCATTAAACGTGCGGGGGTTTGGTTTATTCCTGACGATACGCCAAACGTTCTAAAAAACACAAAATCAAACGCTAAATCTTTTCATTTTGTTGGAACAAAAAAGAAAATATTTGATGATGCTATTGAATTGTTTACAAAACATGGTTATGAAAATGTAGCAATAAAAGATATTGCTGATTCGGCCGGTATCAGACAATCCGCAGTATACAATCATTTTTCCTCAAAACAGAAAATACTTGATACAATTTACGATTTTTATACTTACTATTTTCTTGCAGACAGACCAAATTTAGAGGAAATAGAGCCTATTTTGCAAAATGGAAGTTTATTGGAAATAATTGAAAGTGTTCGTTATGAATTTAAAGGCGAATATATTAAGCAAAAACATGCTGGAAATAACTTTATTGGCTTTTCAAAGACAAGGAATAGATGAACGCGCAAGAGAATTGATAAAAACGTTAATGATAGGCGGAGGAATAAATTTTGTAAAAACCGTTTTTAACAGGGCGGTGGAAATGGGAAGGCTAGCACCATTTGATACGCATACGATATCTTTGCTTATAAACATCATAAGGATTTATACGTTGCATATCTCGCTGGTAGATCCGTCACCGGAAAGTATAGAAACAATGCTTAAAGATGAAAAGGCGTTATATGAGTTAGCGTCCAAGCATTTAAAAGATTTAAAAGCGCCCCCCCACCTGTAAAATAGCCTTTGAGTTAGTGATACGAAAGGAGCTGTTAATATGAAAAAACTGTTTAGTAACCTATCAGTTCAGAAAAAATGATGACAGGGTTTTCAATTGTAATTTTGTTAACAATGCTTCTGCAGTTGTCAGTCTTTTGAGTATGAGAAACATAGACAGCATCTATACCGGTTTACAAAACGGAATAAACAAAGGCAGCCAGGTTAGCCTTAAAATTGGGTGGGAATACGCCAGGGCCAGAAGGTGTCTGGTTTCAATGGCATATCTGGCAGATGACGCAAAGGCTTATAAAGCCGCCAAAGGATGAATTTGACGTTAAAATTAATAATATCAGTCAGCTCATTGGCGAAATGGTTGAAATTATGAAAGAGGATGAGAAAAACACCGGAATTTCTATTAATGAGGAACTTAGCAATTATAGATGATCTTATTAAAAAGCATAACTGTAGATTATGCTGACATTGGAAAGAAGATGGACGATGCTGTTAAAGAGGGGCAGGTTTTCCGATCTGCGGGATATTGTTGACGAAGGAACACCTTTGGCTAACCAGATTAACGAAACCCTTGATACTTTTATTGACGGCATGATCATGGAAGCTCAAGACATAGTAGCTCAAACCTCGCAGCAGACAAACAGAGACATACTTATATTAGTGGCTGTGGCAATCGCCACAATTATCATTTCAATAATTTGCGCGTTTATTATAGCGCGGGATTATAAAGAAGCCTATCATGAAATTAAGTGAAGCCGCAAAAAAGATAGCTTCGGGGGATTTGGACACGCCTATAAGAAGTAACGCAAAGGATGAAATCGGAGAACTTTCAAATTTGTTTGGCGACGTAGTGGATATTTTTTCATTATTGGTGGATAAGATTAATATTACATATTCCCGGTTGATGGACGGAGAGCTTGACGTGGAAATAGATGATGCTATTTTTCCTGGCGGCTATAAAAAAGCAATCTTAGCTGTGAACAACACTGTTAATTATTTGATGGGCAACACATTAGATGCTCTGGATTGTATAAAAGAATACGCAGAGGGCAATTTTAACGCTTCCGCCAAGAGGTTTAAAGGACAGCAGGCAATATTATCTGAAACGTTGGATGTTTTGCAGGAAAATTTAAAATCAGTTAACAATGAAATAAGAAAATTAATAGATAACGCCGTTGTCGGAAACCTTGACATAAGAATCGACAGTGATAATTACAAAGGAGATTGGCGGATAATAACAGATGGTTTGAATAAACTGGTCGAAGCGGTAGACTCTCCTATTTCTGAGGTTTCGAAAGTATTACAGCGTGTAGCGGACGCGGATTTTAATGTAAGTGTTGTTGGGAATTATAAAGGTAAATTCCATGAAATGAAGGCGGCGGTAAATAATACGGTTAAAAGTACCGATGAATACATTCAAGATATCAGTGAAATATTAGTGAAAATGTCCGCTCAAGATTTAAATCTGGATATTTCAAAGACATATAAGGGTGACTTTAAAATAATAAAAGATGCGTTGGTTCAGATAGTTGACACATTCAATAAGCTATTCAGCGAATTTAAAACTTCTGCTGAACAGGTTGCCGCCGGAGCCGGTCAAATTTCCGAATCCAGCATGTCACTGGCTCAAGGCGCTGTTGAACAATCAAGCTCGGTACAAGAACTAAACGCCACTATAGAAACCATATCGCAACAAACTTCAGAAAACGCTGAAAACTCTGAAAAGGCTAATGGACTCTCAATAGAGGCAAAAAACACCGGTATCGCAAGCAGAGAGAAAATGGAAAAAATGCTCAATTCCATGTCTGATATAGAAAAAGCTGCGTCTGCTATTTCAAATATAATAAAGGTGATTGATGATATGGCATTCCAAACGAACCTTTTAGCTCTTAATGCGGCGATAGAAGCCGCACGTGCCGGAGAACACGGCAAGGGCTTCGCGGTAGTGGCGGAGGAAGTCAGGAATCTGGCTACCAGAAGTCAAAAAGCCGCCTTAGAAACAACGGAATTAATTAATAAAACGATTGGGATAGTATCGGAAGGACGTAGAATCACCAACAACACGTCGGATTCTTTAAATAGCATTGTTGAGCAGATAACCGATATAACCACTATTATTAAATGATGTCTCCACTGCTTCAAAAGAGCAGGATATAGCCATCAGCCAAATCAAGGAAGGTATTGGGCAGATTTCAAATGTAATACAAGCGAACGCGTCTATATCGGAGGAAGCCGCTTCATCGGCTCAGGAACTATCAAGCCAAGCTGAACTTTTTAAGAACGCGTTGGCCAAATTTATACTAAAAACTTAATTACTGCTTTGGTGATTGTTAGGCGGTCGGAACCTTGTTTCCGGCCTTTTTCATATCTCGCATTAGCAAACATGCAACCATGACATGTGTTGTAAACACAATCGAGTACCACTGTTATTGTTTGTATGCATACCAAACAGAGTATAAGTGTAAAGTATTTGCATAATACAGAAAGTGAAGTGACCTTATCTACAGGATAATTTAGTGCAAATCCGCATCGTTTTTTCGGCGGCTTGATACCGGCTTCGTTTTGCTGTCCTAAATTATTAAAAACACCCAAAGCCCATTATTCATAATTTGCTTTTGGGTGTTTTCTCTCATTCTTATTGTTTTTCTTGCTGTCCTTACTTGCTTAACTTAATGACATTAAGCGAAAAGGCCCGCCTTATATGGCCTTTCTGGCCTCCAAGATTATAAAATTTGCTTTGGGTATTCCTGCGTGCGGGAAACCCAAATCCTGTCAGACTTCACGATTATCCAGCTATCAACGTTTCCGCGTTTGCAAAATCTGTTATTCAAAGCGTTGTGAGCTTCTTGATGAATGAGTTGATTAATATACCAATTTTTTGCGGCGACGGATTTTTTTGATTTTCGGAGTAATAAAAAGATTGTCTTTGAACGCCCTTGTGAAATCCTCCTGTGAATCATAACCATATTTAAACGCTATGCTGATGATGGAACTTTCGTTGTATTTCAATTCAAACAGCGCTTTTGCAAACTTACTTCACTGTATATACTCACCGACAGTTATTCCGGTTGACATAGAAAAGATACGGTTTAATTGCTTTAATGAATAATTAATTTCTTTCACCGCGTCATTAGAGGATACAGCGTACTCAATGTTACTCTCAATATATTTTTTCGTGGCTTCAACAATTTCTTGATATTTATTCAAATTTTTCACCTCAAAACCAATTATTACAATAAAGTGCATATTTTTTCTTGATATTTTAGGACAATATTACGCATTATATAAGAGGTTGTGTAAAAATGCCTCAATTTATGATAAAATAATACAAGTACAAATTAACTTTATGACAGAGGTGCATTATGGAAACAGAAAAAAAGTTTTTACTTGAACAACTACCATTTGATCTAAGCCCATATCAAAAAGCCGAAATCCAACAGAGCTATATTTTTTCCGACCCTGTAATCCGCGTCCGGCAACTAGATGACTGTTATTACTTGACAATAAAGGGAAATAGTAAAAAAACTGATCAACTGCGGTATTCAAAAGAAGAGTTTGAGCTAGAATTGAGCCAAAAACAATATCAAAAACTTCAGGCCAAGGTTGAATCAAAGATAATTACAAAACACCGGTATTTTATTCCATTAGACCCGGGACTAACCGCCGAATTAGATATCTATTTTGGAGCGCTGGAAGGGCTTTTAACTGTCGAAGTCGAATTTGAAAACGAAGCAGAAGCTGAATGTTTTATTCCTCCCTCTTGGTTTGGCCAGGATGTTTCTCTTGATAAAAGATATAGTAACAATAATCTTGCCTTTAACGGGAAACCTGAATAAATTTTTTATGAACGTATAAAATAATGATTACAGCAATTTATAATTAATACTAATTTCAATTCGAAATCACTGCTTCAAGCAAAACTGAACGCTAGAGAACGTGAAGGCGTTTTAAACGCAGAAGGAGTGGCTTGAGAATAGAATTAATATAAAATGTAAGGAGAATATACATGAATAGTATGAATAAAGATAAACAGAAAAATAAGCCGGACTTTATTGACGATTCAAAATATCAAGTCTCGGATTCTGATGAAGTGGTAATGCAAAATAAGGAATATAATATTCAAAAACAGGCTTTAGGCCCCAATACAAAAAGATAACCATGAATACAGCACAACTAATTTTTAACGAGATCAATACCCATTTACTTTCAGATGAGAAACCATCTGAATACCTAAACCAAATTTCTTGTGAAGCAGTTTTCCAAAGAGCACCATTCCATTTGTTGCTAAAGCTGAAATCAACCGAACAATCTCGGCAGCACCATCCCGAAGGAAATGTCTGGAACCACACCATGTTGGTTATAGATCAAGCAGCGGTTAATAGAAACAAAAGCAAACGCCCACAGGTATTTATGTGGGCGGCTCTTTTGCATGATATTGGTAAACCTGATACAACCAGATACAGAAAAGGGAAAATTACATCCTATAATCATGATGAGCTAGGCGCAAAGCTGACTAGACAGTTCTTATCTGCATTCGACTTAGATAACGCGTTTATTGACCAAGTAGTGGCTCTTGTACGATGGCATATGCAAATCTTATTTGTTGTCAACGGCCTGCCCTTTGCCAATGTTAATGCTATGAAACAAGATGTTGATATTCGAGAAATCGCTCTTTTAGGATTCTGTGACCGTATGGGTCGCCTAAACGTTGATAAATCAAAGGAAGATAAAATCATAAGAACATTTATAAAAATGTGTTCTGATAAATTATATGATAGGTGAAAAGCAACTTATATATGCTTTATATATACGCTGCCTTTGAGCTTGCATAGAGAATGACAAAGTAATTATAGCAATTTTGGATTTCATACTTTAACAGCTTCACAGGATTTTACTCTCCCGTGAAGCTGTTTGTGAACGCTCTGAATAGCTGTTTTAAGAGCTATTTTTAATGTCAAAATATTTAAGATTTTAAGATAATTTTTTTCGAAAATATGGTACGTCACATGTTATCCAAAGCACCCTTTTTAACCTTAGTTACCTCTTTGCCTGTTTCTTCTACAATACCCATAGCTTCATGGCCGATAACAGAGCCAACTTATAGATTTGGAATAAGCCTATGCAGCAAATACAGATTGGGACCAAAAATGTTAGTTGATGTTACTTTACTTTATAATAGTGTCTTCATTCTGTTTAATAGTAGGGTTGTTGGCATCAGATAGCTGAATATTTTTAACACCTTTATAAACCATGGCTTTCATTTATTTTTTTGGTTTTTATCGTTCATATGTTGTTGCGCCATAACAATGTCAAGGGCATCTTCTAAAATGCCTAGATTTCCCTGCTCAGGTATATCACATATTTCTGAGAAAGCGTCCATACTATTCTCGTTATCAGGTAAAGCCCGAACTACACCGGTACATTCGGTAGCAGGAACCACATTTGTTGTATTTAGATCGTCTGGGTTAGGATAATCATTTTTATTATTTGTATTCATTATTAACCTCCTCTTATATAGTTTTCTATTAAAGTAAAATTTTGGAGGATCTGGGTTAAGTTTTTTTGTCGTGTTGTACTTATGCCTAAATAGACAATTCAGTAGGCTAATAAAAATATCAACCACTTCAATTTGGCTTAATCCATTTATTCCAATATCCAAAATAAAACTTTAATTATTATAAATTCTTAGATATTACTTTTTTATAGTTTCCGTTAAAGGTTCAATCTATTCATTTACAATTAAGTCACTTTCGTCCACACATTTCATAGTCGTTATAGCTACTCACAAGAGTTTATCAATAAGCACACCATTCAAGCAAATGAATACTTATTTTTGCGCCAAATTCAACAGGCAAGCAACTATTACGTATATTCGATTTTTTCCGCTAATTCAACGATTTTACTGAGTTTTTCGGAAACTTTATTGAAAGCTTATTGCATGATTTTGTAGATTTTAAATAGAGGAGGTTCGCTTGAAGAAGCAGGTTGAATATTTCAAACAAAAAAACGCTACAAATTAAATTTTTGTAACGTTTTGCAACAAGACTGATCATATAGAATTAACTCCTAATGTTTGTTGTCAAACAAACTTTTGCGTTAAATCTATAAGTAATTTAGTAAAAATAACGGATGGTGTAGGATTTGAACCCACGAACGCTCGCACGTTTCCAGTTTTCAAGACTGGCGCCTTCAGCCACTCGGCCAACCATCCAAAAATACATTTTATACTTTGACTTTCTGCTTATAGATAATGGGCAGAAAATCAAAAATCATACTTTAATCAAAGCTTTAACATAATCATAAGATCAAGGTTTTTATTTCCTTAATATTTTTTACTGTGGGCAAAAGAGTGACTCTCTAAACTCTGTATCAAATATTAATATGGATATACTTAATAACAAACACAAATGTTATAGTACAATAAAACAGAGTTTTTGTCAACCTTTATTTAATATAAATATTTTATAAATAATATAAATTTTTTTATCGTCATTTGTTCATTACCTGACAATTCATATTATGCAACTCTTTAGTGTCAGCAAAAACCCATTTGATGATTTGTCTACAAAGTGCTTCTACTAGTCTTTGGCTATTTGTTTTTACTGAAAGCGGAAAAATATTTAACCGGAAAAATTGTATAATCCTATTTTCTGCGAGGCGGTATTCTTAAAATATTTATAGACTTAGACCTGCTATCATCGACCTTTTTTGCAAGTAAATACTCGTCGTTATCGGGTTAGCAAATTACTTTTAATCCCTTATTGGTTGTGGCATTGAAAATCAAATTGATAACTGCTTTAATAACTGATAAGCGGCTATCATATAGTTCTTTTTACTTCGTATCAACAGAAATCATATGTTGCGCTTCATCTAAAGAATGCTTATGTAGTCGTGTTTATACTAATCCCATTTTTGCACCGTATCACGACTATTTTAAAATGAAATTAGTATTAGATATTGAAATTGAGCGTTTCTTTTATTCCCTGCTGCTTTGTAGACTATCCCCGTCCCTACTTCTTCAATTGTATTCTGATTGACTTAAACCTCATATTTCTTAAGAATCACAGCTTGGATAACAGAAAGCATTTTTGTTGTGCTAACAAGCCAATCTTCAGGGTACTTACGATTTAATTTATTTGCTATTTGGATATAATCTTTTAGTTTCGAAAAAAATCCAAAACCAAATTTTCACCTCTGGTTTTAGAACGATTTTGAATTAAAACTAAACTTTTGCACCTCTAATTAGATTTTATTAACCAATTAATCTTTATTTAATATACTACTCTACATTGAATTATAAAATCATTAAAAAAGCCATCGGCATATAGAATGTCGACAGCCTGAGATGATAGAAAAAGTTTGTTGTATTATGATCTTTATAAGCCTCTCTTCCACACAGTATTTGTAATTCTCCCTCTACCAAAAGGTATACGTTTAAACAGTTTCTACAGCTACTGGATTTACTTTTCGTTAGTACCCCAACAACGGGAAAACAACATATTTACGCGGTCTCCTATCAACCATTTTTCAAATGATACTTTCACGGTCTATCTTGAAAAAATTAGAAATGTATTATTAATTATATATCATCCCATTTATAAAAGATTTGCATCTGGGTCTATTTTTTCGAACGCAAACTAACGCTTTGCAAATCGCAGTATTCAACCTTTGCTTGGCCTCCCTCGTTAACAACAATACTACTGAGTATCGGATTGGTTACCATAAAGGAAGCGTTGCCCACTTGTAACTTAACGCCCGGATATATTGTTTTATTGGCATAGATCAACCCACTGTGCCGATCCTTTGCAATCTTAAGCTTTGTAAGCGCTAAATTTTTGTCCAATTCTTCAATTTCCTTTTTAATATTCTGGTATTCGTTCACTGTATTTAAATAGCTGCGTTTGGTTTTGTCCGACAAATTTAAATCCTTCTTTTTGGATATATCTCCTAGCACCAGTGCAAGTTCCGCTAAACGAGTCTTTTGGTCGGTCAATTCTTTTACCTGTATCCGCAACCGGTCCAACAGTTCAGCGTCCAGTCCTACGGTTATTTCTGTGGATGCTTCCTTAGGGGAACCGATTTCTTTGGCAATCACACCTTGCTTTGCAGAAATTTTACCACCAATAACAAGCCCTTTATTACCTAAACACTCAATTCTGCCTATACAGCTAATATTACTATGCATGATTCCATCAGCATAGATATCCCCTTCTACTGTGACATTAGCGTCTTTGATGAGCTTGGCCGTCAGATTGCCTTTTACACTTATTGATGCCTTGCCCATTCCAAATAGACCATTGTTTATATAAACATTTCCGCCGGACCGGATTTCTGCCCCTTCAACAACGCCATAGATCTCTACATTTCCATCAGCTATGATTTTATAATCCGCCAACACATCTCCTCTGACGACCACGGAACCAGCAAAAATAATATCACCTGTAGAAACACCTACTTCGCCTCTAACTTCATAAACTTCTTGTATATTAATCTTATTATTAGCGTATAGGATTTGCCCGCCCACATCAGCGATCAGCTCTTTGCCATCCTCGGACAAATAAGTGTTTATTCCACAAGGCAAACGCGCTGTATTCTTTCCATTAAAACCGGGAATCTTAACTCCATAAACATTAAAACCGCTCGTCCCCTCAGTTGGAGGAATGCACATAGCCAAAACTTGACCCTTGGTAGCTATCTCAAATAGGTTCAAGTTGTGGAAATCTACTGATCCATCCTCTCGCACGTGGGGTTTCATTTTTTTTGAATCAATGTCGCAAAGATATTTTATCGACGAATTTTCACCATTTATTGGCTTGGACCCTTGTGCAACCAAATACGTCCGACCATAATTGCGCTGTTCCTCTAGTTGGCAAATCAATTCATCATTGAGACCGAAAACAATCTGATGGTTTTTCAAAAACTTGTGGATATCCCCTTTTTTTAAAATTTGCCCTTCTCCCGTGGCTTGTTCAAAAGAGATATACGCCTCCATATTGCTTTTGCTAACTTCCAGCTTAATTTTTTCATCCGTTTTTGCTACCTGTTCACTCATATACTCACTTCCTTTTTATAGGGTTTATTATCCAGGCATTGATTCTTGCAGAACTATTATATCAATCCACAAAACCCTTTAGCTGTTTATACATCTTAATCCGAAACCATGTTTTTGTTGCTTAGGAAAACGCTGGTTAATATGGAAAACTAAAATGTTGTCAAAGGAAAGGCTATTTTACATCTTTCTAGTAGTAATACCTTTGTTTAGCAATTCCTTGGTTTAATTGTATACTTTTTTATAATAATTTGCAAGCAAAGATATAAGTTTGATTTGCATCTTTATATAATATTATCAGAAAATATATATAATAATAACGAAAAACAATGCTATAGGGAATATTTTCTAAGCAGGGTTGCTAAACAGATCAATGCCTGAAAGTTTATTATAACAATTTCGAACCTAAACAGGCACAGAATCTCACCTCTGCCTATGATAGGCTATTCTGAACCAACAAAATAAAGCAAAAAAATCAAACATACTCCATCCTTCTAAAGATGCTGTAAAAGAAGCAGAGGATTGGGTACAAACAAGTAAGTTCTAGGATACATTCACTGCAAGCTAAGGAAGAAATAAGTTGGGATTTCATAAAATAAAAACCACATACTGAACATTTTTATAACAGAATAAACACTCCTGTATTTGGTTATGATCAGAAGAAAAATATTATCTATACTTATGAACAATTTCCTGAGCAAGCGTTTCATTCATGCTTCCGGTGCGGTATCCCAACAAATCCAGAGAAATATAGGTAAATCCAATTTCTTTGAATGCATCGTAAACTTTTTGCCGGTTCGCCTGATTCATAAACAAATCAAATCCAGCCTCATCGGTTTCGATACGAGCAAGGTTACCATGATAGCGCACCCTAACCTGCCAAAAGCCCATGTCCAACAGAAACTGTTCCGCTTTGTCAATCATATTTAATCGCTGTGAGCTGATTTCCTCACCGTAAGGAAACCGCGACGAAAGACAGGCAAAGGATTGTTTATTCCAAGTAGGCAATCCTAGTTCTTTGGATAACTGTCGAATTTCTGGCTTGCTCAGCTCGGCATAACGCAACGGGCTTTTGACGCCCTGCTCTGCCACAGCCAGCAAGCCAGGGCGATAGTCACCGTTATCATCCATATTGGAGCCCTCAGCGACATGCGCCATACCATGCTCTTTTGCTATTTTACGAATTTTAACAAACAACTCATTCTTACATAAATAGCAGCGATTAACAGGATTTTTTGTGAACCCTTCAATCTTCAACTCCTCTGACTCGCATACTTTGTGGAGGATGCCTTCTTTTGCACAAAAAGCTGCTGCCGCATCTAATTCCCGTTTTGGAAAAGAACACGACTGCGCTGTCACGGCGATTACTTGGTTGCCCAATACATCGTGGGCTGTCTTTAAAAGAAAGGTAGAATCTACGCCGCTAGAAAAAGCTACCGCGACACTACCCAGTTCTTGCAAATATTCTTTCAACTTCTCATTCTTTTGTTGTATTGTCATCCTTTTCATCCTCCCGCTTTTGCAGGTGCGCCCATATCCTGCGCTCCGTCTCATCTATGGATAAACCATTCTTCATAGTCAAAGCCGCAATATCATCATATTCCAGTTTCGATCGACGTATACCATAACCATCGCCACTTTTTACACCTACTTTACCGTATGGAGTACCGTGTTCTATAACTTCCCGTTGCAGTACATACCGACTGTACACGCTCTTTCGTACTCCGAATGTGGTAGTATGCTTAAGCAGGAGACCGGCAAACAAATCCGCTTTTTCAACAGAACAAACACATGTGATCAATGTACCGGGACGGTTCTTCTTCATCTGAACGGATGTGGTAAACACATCATAAGCACCTGCCTCCATCAGCATTTGACAGGCAAATCCGATCTGTTCGCCCGTCATATCATCAACATTACAGCGCAGTTCAGCGGCTTCTCCGTTTGGCTTGCCTGTCACTGCTTCACTTTCCCCAAGAAAAACCCGTACACAGTTGGCAGCCTCAAAGTCTTTCTTGCCCATTCCATATCCGATTTTATGCACATACATTTCCGGCATCGGCCCGAAATGATTCGCAAAATGTCTGACCAAAGCCGCTCCGGTAGGCGTACACAACTCTCCTTTAATTTTTCCGCCATAAACAGGAATATTTTGCAAAATGTGCGCTGTAGCTGGAGCAGGCACTGGCAGAATCCCGTGTGCGCAACGCACGAATCCGCTGCCTATATGAATAGGCGACACAACAACTTGCTCCAGCACCAGCTGTTCCATCAACATACATACACCCAAAATATCAGTGACAGCATCCAAATTTCCTACCTCGTGAAAATGTATTTCCTCTACCGGACACCCATGCACATGTGATTCAGCTTCGGCGATCAAATTGTAAACAGCCAAGGCATGTTCCTTTATGCATTGTGAGACGGGCAGAGAGGCAAGGAGGTTTTTTATCTCGCTCATCCCTGTATGATGATGTGTATGAAGTTGGTCATGCTTATGGTCATGACTATGATTGTGATCATGTTTATGATGATGGTGTTTTTCGTTACAATGAGTATGGTTTTGGTTGTCAGTAATTTCAATATCGGCTGAGGCTTCTTCTTCTTGCCCTACTGTAACTGAAACCTGAGTACCGTTAATACCACATTTAATAGCTGGTTTAGCGCTTATACAAACATTCCTGATACCTAATCCATTCAACTGTTGGAGGAACAACGCAGGATCTTCGACAAGTTCGAGTAACGCCGCCATGAGCATATCTCCCGCTGCGCCCATACTACATTCAATAAAAAGTGTTTTCATTTGATTCCCTCCATTTGGTTGATTCGGCTTGCCAAAAAGCCTGCACCAAAGCCGTTGTCTATATTCACCACCGAAACGCCACTGGCACAAGAGTTTAACATAGACAGCAGTGCAGACAAACCGCCAAAATTAGCGCCATAACCAACACTGGTCGGCACGGCAATAACAGGACAGCTCACCAGCCCCCCTATAACGCTAGCGAGCGCACCTTCCATGCCAGCCACGACAATCACTACACGTGCTCTGGATAAAATCTCTTGTTGAGCAAGCAGTCGATGCAACCCAGCTACGCCTACATCATATACTCGAGTAACCTTATTACCTAGTACTTCCGCCGTCAAAGCAGCTTCTTCGCACACCGCCATATCGCTTGTGCCAGCGCTGGCTACTACGATATTTCCTACACGTGGATGCTCATCTTCTTGTGGTAAAGCGATTCCTAGTTGTGGTATTGGATGATAGTTCATTACAATTTTTTGTTCTGATAAAAAATCTGCTATCTGTTGTGTAATACGGGTAACTAGAACATTGTGTACACCCCGCTCTCGCATATCACTCAAAATCCCGGCAATCTGCTCCGGTGTTTTGCTCCGCCCATAGATAACTTCACCAACCCCTTGCCGTAAAGCACGGTGATAATCCACTTTAGCATAACCCAAATCCGAAAAAGGAGCCAATTGTAACTGCTCCATGGCTTCATCAGGTGAGATGTCCCCCGATTCTACCTGCCGCAAGAGGTTCAGGATATCATCCCTTTCAACAGCTTTATTCATTAGATTCTTCCTCCAATTTCATTAGAATAGACGGTATTTCGTTAATATATTGAGCCGTAGGCTGATCCTTCAAGCCTACAATCATTGCGTTGCATTTTGATGTTGGAATCAGGATTTTTGTGGCTTCGCTGGATGCCACGGCCTCTGCGATTCGGGGACTAATCTCACCCAACATCGAATTTGCTAAAACAATGCCAATAGAACCAATGATGCAATCTGCCTTCCCACAATTGTAAATGATTGCATTTTCACCGGTAGCAGCTTGATCTGCTCCTGCCTTATACATCGCGGCGGTTGATAACGCGTTGGTTCCAACTGCCAAAATATGATGCTCTTTTGATGTGGCGCAGATACGCTCAATAACAGATTTACCGATACCTCCGCCCATTCCGTCAATAACCAAGATATTCACTCCAGATCACCTCCTATTAAAATTCTGTAAATGATAGATTTCGATTGTACAAGTTCTTCGTTTTGTCATCACCCAGAGCAACTTCAACATTTTAACCGAATAATGAAGCTTATTTCCAAACACCGAAATCAGTCCGTATCAAATCCAAAATTGCTACAAACCGTAACAACTATGCTTCTAAGCTTACCATGTATAATTATTATCAATCCTTTATGCTTATTATCTGAACTGAAAAGAATGTAAAATTATTTTTTAATATAAAAATACCATGAATTTTTGCGCAGACTACCGTCACTGCAAAACACCTTCATGGTATTTATCATCTATGGAATGGCGAAAAGCTTGCTTGGCATATTATTTCTTCATCATTCCTAAGTTAATAGTTAGCTTTTTAATGCATATCTTCAGATACACGTTTACAGGTATTATTTTACCATAAAGCAACACATTGTCAAGAAGCCTCATTGCCAGAGTATATAAATTTCTAAAATGCCTGCTTTACATATATCTGGCTATGATCTATTATAATAACATTGAAACTTAATGAAAGGACAATTTTATGCTTAGAATTGGATGCCACTTATCTTCGTCGAAAGGCTTTCTTGCTATGGGCAAAGAAGCCGTTCGAATCGAAGCAAATACATTTCAGTTTTTTACGCGAAATCCCCGCGGAAGCACAGTAAAATCTTTGGATGAAGAAGATATTGCTGATTTTCGAACCTATGCGAAGAACTATGATTTACAGCCTATTTTGGCCCATGCGCCATATACGCTTAATGCATCTGCCCAGGACGAAGGTTTGCGTATTTTTGCCCGCAATACAATGGCGGATGACTTGCGGCGGCTAGAATATCTGCCTGGATGTTATTATAACTTTCATCCCGGTAGTCATGTCAGGCAAGGCGTCAAATTGGGGATTGATTTGATCGCGGATATATTAAATAAAATTCTAACCCCAACCCAATCGACGATTGTATTGCTGGAGACCATGGCTGGAAAAGGTAGTGAAATCGGCTGGACTTTTGAAGAACTGCGGTTGATCATTGACAAAGTGAACCATAAACATTTACTTGGCGTTTGTTTAGATACTTGTCATGTACATGACAGCGGATATGATATCGTAAAGGATCTGGATACCGTGCTGCAGCAATTTGACGATGTCCTTGGTCTGGAGAAATTAAAAGCAATACATTTAAATGATAGTATGAATCCTATAGGAAGCCGCAAAGATCGGCACGAAAAAATAGGAAAAGGATATATCGGCTTAGAAGCTCTCACATCGGTTATTAATCATCCTTCTTTGCGCCGCCTTCCCTTTTATTTGGAAACGCCAAACGATATTCAGGGATACCAGGAAGAAATTGCGCTGTTGAAAAATCTTTATCAAGAGAATGTATCGTAAACAATTTTCTAAATAATGCAAGTAATATATTTAAATAATATAGAAAAGTGCATAAACAACTCATACCCTTAGTATGTTTTTATAACGAAATCGTTGATTGCTAACTCTAATTCTGAAATGATATAATGATCAATAGATACCATCCAAAATATATATTTATTATAGCAATTTCATGCGGATTAACTTTGGTGTTATATTACGATAAAGCGTTCGTGACAAACGTCTCGTTATTCCGCTGAAATTCTGAAATGCATTAACTGATGCTTATACTCGAAGCCTGACTTTACGTTTATTGCAATCACTCGGATTTATAACATACATAATTATTTACCGCGCAACATATCATGATATTTGGAGGAGATTGAATTGATCAACAATATCTCTGTGAGTTCCCTGAATAATATAGAGAAAATACACTTGTATTCGAAGATGGACACTGATTACTTGAACATACACGCAATTTTTTCCGATGAAACGTTGAACTTTGTTTCTTGCTACGAACCGGATATTAACGATATCATCAGCATCAAAATACGTACGGCCAAAAATAATATAGATAAAGTATTTTTGTTAAAGGAAACTGGTACAAAAATACCCTTGACTATTGTTAAAAATGATTCCAGAAAGCAAAATCATGATATGTTTGATTATTGGTTTTGTCAGGTCAAGCTTTTATCTACTATCAACTATTCTTTCTTGATAATGAAAAATAATGATGCCTATTATTATAACAAAAAGGGCCTCTATAAAGAATTGGATAAGGACTATAACTTTAAAATTATCCCAGGCTTCAAAACTCCTAATTGGAGCAAGGGCGCTATCATGTACCAGATTTATGTAGATCGTTTTTTTAACGGCGACCACTCCAATGATGTAGTAAACAACGAATACGCCTATTTGGGCCAAGCCGCCAGGAGAATCGAAAATTGGCACCAAAGCCTTGAGACTGAAGATATATGCAACTTTTATGGCGGAGATTTGCAGGGGATCATAGAAAAAATGAATTACTTACAGCAGTTGGGAATTGATGCGATTTATCTAAGTCCAGTATTTGTATCCCCTAGCAACCACAAATATGATATACAGGATTACGATTATATCGACCCGCATTATGGTGTAATTATCAGCGACGGCGGCGCACCCTTAACCTTTGAAAAATTTAATAACCGTTTCGCAACAATGTATATACAGCGCACTACTGTCAAAGAAAATCTGGAAGCCAGTAATCAACTGATGTCAAAGCTGATACAAATCGCTCACGACCACGGTATCAGAGTTATTCTGGATGGTGTATTCAACCATTGCGGCGCTTTTAACAAATGGCTGGACAAAGCAGGCTTTTACAATCAGCAAGGCTATCCCAACGGCGCATACAGAGACGAAAACAGCCCATACCATAACTATTTCCGATGGTATGATAAAAACTGGCCTAATAACGACTGTTACGACGCCTGGTGGGGTCATGACAACCATCCTAAGCTGAATTTTGAAGAATCGGAAGAATTATATAACTACATCTTAGAAATTGGGAAAAAATGGGTATCCCCGCCGTTTAACGCGGATGGTTGGAGATTAGATGTGGCAGCAGACCTGGGTTATAGTATAGAATTTAACCATAAATTCTGGAAGGAATTCCGTGGCGTTGTCAAACAGGCAAATCCTGAAGCAATAGTTTTTGCAGAACATTACGGAGACCCATTGGAGTGGTTGCAGGGTGACCAGTGGGACACAGTAATGAATTACGATGCGTTTATGGAGCCTGTCACATGGTTTTTGACAGGCATGGAAAAACACAGTGAAGAATACCGGCACGACATGTTTAACAATGCCATGGCATTCGAAAGCGCTATGAGATACCATATGTCCAGGTTTGCCATCCAATCCCTCCACACAGCGATGAACGAGCTGTCGAATCACGATCATTCCAGGTTTCTGACCCGTACAAATATGACAGTAGGAAGGCTGCATACACGTGGCGCAAAAGCGGCAGACATTGGCATCAATAAAGGCATTATGCGCGAAGCGGTGGTCATACAGATGACATGGCCAGGAGCGCCCACCATCTACTATGGCGACGAAGCGTCGGTTACTGGCTGGACTGACCCTGACAACCGCAGAACATATCCTTGGGGCCGGGAGGATCAAACCATGATCGCCTTTCATATAGAAGCTGTAAAAATCCATAAAGCATACAGTTGTCTCAAAACAGGCTCTTTAGAGTACTTATTTAATGATTACGGAATCCTCAGCTATGCAAGATGGCTGGAAGACGAAGCCGTAGTTGTAATCGTAAATAATAATTCAATTGTAAAAACGTTATCCATACCGATTTGGAAAGTCGGAATAAATTCTAGCAATATAATGAAAAAATTAATCTCTACAAACATCCAGGGCTTCGATACGCAACCTATGGAATATCTTGTTGATTCGGGAAAAATAGAAGATATCATTCTGGAGCCTTTCAGCAGTTTGGTATTAGCCAAAATGTAAAATAATCTATCACGAATAGGTTTCATGTATTAGAGCAATTTCAGGATTTCAATGGAATATCAAAGCGTTTTTTATAACGCCGAAGTTCGTCCCCATGAAATTTGAAATTGCTCTAAATGAGGTTAGTAAAAACAGATCGTGGGTTTGATTCCACTATTAGCTTTTTTATTTTGGCTCGTTCTCAATCATAATTACAGTACCCTCTTCATGTTTTCTTTCCATGGTATGTCGTGCTTTACGTGTGGCTACACTATCAAAAATAATGGAAAAGTCATAGCCATCGGGATACAATTCACTAGTGGCTACTTTCAATTTAATTCGTTTGTGGTTAATCAATCTTTTTTTACCTTTTACTTGTACACCAATTTCTCCTTTTTCATTCGTGCGGGTATAGACAATGCCGATCTCCTTCTGAGGATAAACCATTACACTATCGCCGATATTAAATTTTTCGCTTCGTGGTTGTATTGCAGGCTGACTCTCCTTTTGTCGGATGATTTGGGGCGTTGAACGCTTGACAACTTCATTTGCGTTCTTATCGTTTTCGAACTTCATTGCAGAGGTATATTCGTATTGCTGTCCTTTTCCGCTATATGCTGCCTTCTGAGCGCGCACAAGAATTCGCGGTGGCATGCCCAACCTTTCGGCTATATGCAGCGCACAGCTTTCCCCTGCAGCTCCGATTTCAAGGCAGTATAATGGCATCAGGCTCTGCCTGTCAAATGCCATGCGGGCATTGATAAGCCCTGGCTTATTGGCGGCATATTCCTTGATCTCCGGATAATGTGTTGTTGCGACAAAAAGGCAACCCTTTGCGCATAATTCCTCTAATATGGCAACCGCAAGTCCCATCCCCTCCGCCGGATCGGTTCCAGAGCCAAGTTCGTCAAGTAGAATCAGAGATTCATTATCCGAGATATCCAATATCTCGATTACATTTTTCATATGTGACGAGAATGTAGACAAGTTTTCTGTGATACTTTGTCCATCGCCAATATCACACACAACCATATTGTGCATACAAAAACTGCTGCGCTCGTCCGCTGGGACATGCAGCCCGCTTTGTGCCATAAGAGAAAGCAACCCAACTGTTTTGAGCGCTACTGTTTTCCCTCCTGTATTGGGGCCGGTGATGATTATACCGCTGGTTTCCCTGCCAAGCTCAAAATTCAACGGCACTGCAGCATCCGGATTTAGTAGTGGATGCCGTGCATTGATGATAATAATTTTTCTGTCTGAAGTAACCGTTACAGGCGACGCCTTCATAGATATACTTAACTTAGCTTTCGCAAAAAGAAAGTCCAATGTTTCCATTGCTTCCATATTTGACTTTATCAGAGATAAATAATCCGCGATCAATGCCGTCAATGTATACAAGATCCGCCGCACCTCGTTATCTTCCTCAACATGAAGCACGGACAGCTCGTTATATAGCTTGTTTACAGCAGCAGGCTCGATAAAACAGGTACTTCCGGATTGGGAGATATCTATAAGCGTACCTGCTACATCGTTTTTGTGTTCTCGTTTTACAGGCAAGGTATACCGATTATTGCGCATAGCAACAAAGCTTTCAGAAAACCAGTCCCGATTCTTTCGTAACAACGTATCCAAGCGCACTTTGATCTGGCTTGATGTATTCTCTATATGTCTTCGGATGCCTGCCAATTGATCGGATGCTCGGTCTTCGACCTGTCCGTTTCTGATACAACGTTCAATTTCCGCCTCTAATTCGCTTAGATCGGATATCGAATCACCAAAATACGCAACAAAGGAACCTGTAGATTCTGCTTTTTTTAAATAACTCTTCATCCTGCGGCAGGTTACAAGGAAATTTAATATATATGCAATCTGTTCTGGCACAAGCATTGCGTCACTCTCCAACAACCCTAGAACCTTGTGAAGGTCTTGCATGGATGCAAGCGGCGGCGTTCCGGTCTGCTCAATAATCCGCTTTGCCTGAGTGGTTTCTTTCAAACGTCGTTTGACCTCCTTCTCGTTCAACGTGGGTGCAAGGTTAAGGCATTGGTTTTTTACCGCCTCTGAAAGAGCGTGTTCGGCTAGTTGTATTAATATTTGATTATATTCCAGTATATTATTACTGTTCATTGATATAAACCTCCGGTTTTATTTATTGTATAAATTTAGAACAATTTCAAAATTTCAGCTAGATAACGAGTAAAAATGCTTTCGTGATATAAGGAAGTACGCCGAAGTTCATCCGTATGAAGTTCGAAATTGCTATAATAAAAACTAGAATCATTCATAGTTTTTTAAAGATTTATTTTTTACATAAAAAGCCCGCATAAAGACACTGCGTACTGATAAAAGCACAGAATCCTCCTGCGGGCATATAAAATCCAAGATAATAAAACCAAGCTGAAAAACAATTAGCTGATAACAAAAAAAGCACGACAAGCAAACTCGTCACGCATCATTAATTGCAATTGATACCGGCTCACTCATGGATTATCTGAAGCAAGCCGCCCCAATCCACTTAATAGATAGAAATGGATTGATGGTATATTTTCAAATTGGCATAATGGACATATTGAAGCAGTCTGTTAGGCAGTGTCTCAAGAAAGCAACAAAATAACGGGGATATGCCCCCTGAAGCTGCTTCTTGGCAACTATATTTAGTTGAATATCACCATAACAGACAAAACCGACATCAATACTCCACCTTTCCTATGAATATGTCTTTATTATAGCACCTCTTATGATATTGTCAATATAAAGTTTATGGACGTGAATGGCTTCTTCTAACCAAAGAACTGTTGACTAAAAAGGGAAAACTAAAAACTTGAAGCGCGTATTCTCAACATAATAAAAAGAATTATATCGAGAATACGCAGCTATAGTAGGTGTAAAATCAGCCAAAAAGGTGGACTGCTAGCTTAATGTAAACACATCCTGACTATAATTGAAAATCTATTTATTACTGTTCATAACTCTTGTTGCATTGATGATTGCAAGCAAGGCAACGCCCACATCAGCAAAAACGGCTTCCCACATCGTTGCCATGCCGCCTGTGCCAAGCAGCAGCACGATTCCTTTAACACCTAGGGCAAAAAATATATTCTGCCATACAATTGTTCTTGTTCTTTTTGCTATAGCAATTGCTGTTGCAAGCTTGGATGGTTCATCTGTCATCAGAACAACATCCGCTGCCTCAATCGCCGCATCCGAACCTAGCCCCCCCATAGCCACGCCAATATCAGCCTGAGCTAGTACAGGTGCGTCATTAATTCCGTCACCTACAAAAACAATCTTTCCATTCGTAACTTTAGAGTTTTCAAGCTGCTCCAGCTTTTCAACCTTTTGATCCGGTAGCAGCTCCGCATATACCTCATCCAGCCCCAGCCGTTCGGCGACCTTGCCTGCAACAACTTTGTTGTCCCCGGTCAACATTACGACTCTTTTTACACCTGCATTACGCAGCGCCTTAACAGCTTCGGCGCTGTCTTGTTTCATTTCATCTGATATTACAATCATTCCGGCATATTGCCCGCCGATTGCAATATGTACAACCGTGCCAATTATATCCCTATCTTCAAAAGCGACATGCTCGCTGTGCATCATCTTGTTATTACCCACTAATACTTTTTTACCTTTAATATTCGCCCGGATACCCTGCCCCGAAACCTCTGTATAATCTGTGATCAAAGCTTCATCTATATCTTGGTCATATTCTTTCTTTATTGATACTGCAATCGGATGATTCGAAAAATGTTCTGCATAAGCGGCAAACATCAGTAGCTGGCTATTTGTTGCTCCATTCATACATCTGATATCCGTTACTTTAAATACGCCTTTCGTCAGTGTCCCGGTTTTGTCAAATACGATAGTATCCACATTGTTTAGGGCTTCCAGATAATTGCCTCCTTTAATCAGAATCCCCTTACGCGAAGCC